>JAOEGT010060776.1:0-17651 GCA_025447795.1 Speoplatyrhinus poulsoni
ACTGTTAGACATTTATATTTAAAAAAATATACTCTCTCGAGTTGGATAGTGGGGGGTGCGCCCCCGCGGGCGGGGGCATTCGTTAACTACAGGTTTTAAGCACACTTAACACCATTAGTTTGTAGGCTACATGTTTACACTTTTAATCATTCTCCCTCCCTAGTGGCCAAAATGCCGCACTACACTATGACTTCAATTGAAATAACATAAATACTACACCATGATAGAAAGAAAGATAGATAGATAGATAGATAGATAGATAGATAGATAGATAGATAGATAGATAGATAGATAGATAAGATAGATACTCTTTCACCCAGTGGGGACATTTATTTGCAGATGAAAATCACAGGTCAGAGGTATCACAGGACATCAGACACAATAACAATAATGTTTTTTGTCAAAGGAAGTATGTGCTTGATGCAGGTTAAATCTTTCATGACATTATGTAAGGGTAATAATGCATAATCTATAGGGCAGGCCTTAAACGCATGGTCCACAGACCTCTGCAGCAACATGGATTTTAGTTAGCACTCGTTGATCATTCACCCATGACGATTAGGATATATTTGATGGTCAAACAGTTCACGTCCATCTTAAATTAATAACACCAACCGGCTGTTTGTCTATGTGTGTATTCTAATACCAGGCCAGAAAAAAAGAGTGTTACCGATCCCACAAGATTATCATTGCCATTTTTAATGATCCTTTAATGCCATTATAATAATTACATTTTCATAACACGTTTCATTAACTGTCCAGTGCAGCAGTATGGTTAGGAAAGCGACAGATCACAGAGTTGCTTAGAGAAACACAATGGTAGTACAACGTCACTCCCACCCTATCTTTTTAAATACATGGTACAACAGACAAATGAAAAATATTGCCTACGATCAAGCAACTGCATTTTAATGACTATACCTACTGACTTGGGTAAAACAGCTTTTCACTTTTTAGCTTGGAACAGACAGGAGCGTTTTAAATCTAAGAGACATGATGAAAACGTGCTTTTAAAGCCAAGCTAAAATAATTAGGGAATAAATAAAAAGGATGTCTGTGTTTTAAACCCTATAGTTTTATACAAGTTATTGGTACATTTTGCATTGTATTTAACTTACTGCCATTTTTTATTGTTTTTATTTGATTTATATTTTGTGGTTTCTTGTAACTTTGTATGCTGCTCTTTTGGGCCTGGTCTCTCTTGGAAAAGAGATTTTTAATCTCAATGAAGCTAACCTGGACAGATAAAATAAAAATAAAAATTAGAATGTAATAAGATCAATATTTAATACATTCCTTACAACAAACCTTTAGCTTTTTCATCAGATCAGAGGCTGATGATGCAATAAATGATTTGATCGTTTGTACTAAGAAGAAGCTGTTGTGGTTGCGTCAAATTATAACTAATTGTTTTGTGCAACAGCTGCTCTGAGTACAACCATCCAAATCAGCGCTTGTTAACTTTGTTTACATTTGAGTGATGCTGATCCCTTCTTTACATCACTCATCTCACAGCGATGTGAAGTTTAGATGAAGTGCTGCAGTATGTTACTACATCAGAGGGAGGGAGCTAAGCTTGTCATGAAGGATGTCCCCGTGGTTTTGACGAACAGGAACAATATTACTGAGATTACCGTTGTTTGGCTGTGGCCTGGGCCATCCATCACGCATCGAGTTACGCTCTGGGGGTGGACCAAGAGGCTGTTGACCCACAGACTCTCAGCTGCTAAATCCGTAGCCGAGATTACTGGCCTTCCGATATCAGGGCCTGCCACACTGGGTCGAAGATTGCCCATAAATCTCTTTGAAAAAACAATAAATGGCTTCTTCCTCTCCTCTCAGTGGGTTTCATCTGAACCCTGAAAAGCAGAACCACTTACACACCCACAGAGAAATACATACTCATACACACACACACACACACACACACACACACACATGCGCACACAATCATGATTGCACACGCATCAAAAATGTGTTTCCAATCAACTGCATCAAACCCAAAGATGACTCACACCTCAGATGAGGTAAAGGGACATCATTATGAATCCATGGACTTTTAATAAATTACTTGCAACAACATTTTGCTGGTGAACTCTTACAGCAACCCTCACCTCCACACACACACACACACACACACACGCACACACACGCACACAGACACACACACACACACACTCACGCACGCATGAATGGATTTGCATGAGGTTCGGAGGCTTCATTTTACTGTTGGTGAGCGCAGAGATGACAAGTGGCTGTGGAGAGGAGCTGTTTACCGGAGCATATCTCCACAAATGTCTGCCGCAACCCCCCCCCCCCACACTGTGGTCTGTCTAATGCACACAGCGCTGCACTGTTTGACCCGGCAAGCTCTGCTCCCACGCGTTGCTCCGCCGTATACATCACAGACGTTTATGCATCGCACATGGAGAGATACACGCACGCACGCACGCACGCGAGCGCACAGGCGCACGTATACACACGTGTATGCATCACACAAAAGGCCTGGTTTCCCTTTATCCTCCTAAGATGAGCTAGGCCGTTAAAGGGCAGCCAGTGGTGCAGTTACATTACTGCTTCTCCTTTCTTCACATCTAAATCACAGCAGGGCCGTTATTCCGGCGAGTCCAGCAATTTCGGAGTCAAACGAGGCACTCAAACACTGCGATAATGGTAAGCGCCATCTTTAATTCAACGCTTTGGTCTGCGCACACAAATTCTCAGGTTTTATGTAGACAGGATAAATCACGTATGGCTGATGCTACAAGCCATCTAATATGTACCAGAGCTGTTGTGTGAATGCTTTCGCCTCCAAAACCAGGCCCTAGGGGTATAGCGGTGAATGACGTTTCTAAATAATTTCCTCCCCATTTACTTTGATATTATGGCCAGGATGTGGGTAGAGGCATTGATTCAGACTTGTTTTTTCTTTGAATTTAGATAACATGCGGTTATTAGCATCAAAATTGTTTAGCGAAGCTTTAAAGGAAAATGATGATGCATGCTTAAAGATTAAATTGACTGCAAAATGACTAGTGTGTATATTCATGTGTGCATGTGTGTGTGTATGTGTGACACTTTCCACACACGTGACGCGGTAATGCTTATAAAGATGGCGTATATGTTTAAACTTGATAGTGTGTTATTAGGTATACTTTATGTTTGGTTTCATTGTTATTTATAAGTATGGGTTTTTCTGTGTGGTGCAAAGAACAGTGCGCATGTGTGTGTGTGTGCGTGCATGTGTGTGTGTGTGTGTGTGTGTGTGTCTGTGCATCCAGCCCTCCAACCATTCAAGCTGTGTGTACAGAGTCTTTGGGGAAGCCAGTGAGTCAACAGAGGCTCACAAGGCTGTCTGTGCTGCACGGCTGCGGATCTGGGCTGCTATTCCCCCTCCAATCCCCTTTCCCACCTCCGGAGTTGGATATCAGGCAAATGAAATGAGCACACATCAACACGGCGATTGGGTTCCATTTGAAAGTGTGAAGCAATAATGGTGGCTCCTTCCACACTCCAAAGCAGAGGAAGCGTTTAGAAAGAGAAAAATATACAGTATGACAAGCTAGCTCTTCTTTGGGTCTCGACTCAGATGATGTGTTTGAAGAGAGAGGAAACACTCGATGCTGCCTCATAAGCTCAGAGATGCGTTTCACATCACGTTTTTATGCTGTTAAATAAAATAAAAGCATTGTGGGGCTGTTTTCTGTTGTGTAGCGTGGAATGGATGCACACACAAAAACGTAACGTGCGTGTTAAAGATCAATTATGACTACATGCATCTATTAGCTTTAGAGAATTCGAATGCAGTCAAAGTTGACTTGAGGCTAATTAGCAAACACGACATAGGAGAGGGTTTGGCTTTGCTGTGAGCTAATAAGAAGCTACTTCTGCCCTCTAGTGTTCAGAAATTTAATAAACACACTTTAAACCAAATCCATTCATTTGAATTTCCTAGGGCATTAATACATTAAATTCACTGATTACATCAAAGCAATTACTTTACACGGGTTGATTTTTAATGAAATCTAACTACTTTACATTTCTGTGAGTGAGAGAGTGATTAGAAAACGCTGCCGGGTCGGTGGGAAAACAGTACCGCATAAATACACAACAATGACAATGTGAGACATATAAATATGATTAGGCTAAACTCTATTTACAAGGGAAACACCCGAGCTCTTATCTCCACGTGTTCACAGTCTCGTATTTATATTACAAATAGGCAGTGAGCTTGGCGACTGTGGAAAAACTGTAAAGAAAGAGAAAGGGACATGATAGTCAGTGTTATGGTGGGGGTGGGGAAGGATGTATAGAAATGCAACACCCATTGGTTCATACCCAGATTAATTAGTTCCTTTTAATCCCTGAAAGTAATAGGTAGATAAATCCAGGAACAAACAGCAGTTTATGGCTTGTGGCGTCAAAGGAGAAGCCAGGCCTGATGGACAGGTGTTCGGGGAGCACTTGAAAGTCCCCGTGCCCCTGCCTATAGACGGGCCCTGGACTTTCCTTACAGAGCAGAGCACATATAGCACACACACACATCGGCATCAAGCTGTTTCATGTTTTTGTTCGTGGTGGGAGAGACCTGGCGTAAACCAACTGTTGAAACCAGCGGGGCCCATGGCAAATTAAATGTGCGTAAACACGCATGCACGCACACACACACGTACAGACCAGCATACACATGGACAATATAAAGATACCACACAGAGCTTACACACCTTGGACTATTAGCATGCGTGTGTGTGTGTGTGTGTGTCTTTTGAGTCCTGCTGTGGCTAAAGTGTCAATACATAGATTTCCTCTTAAACGGGTCTCGGCAGTACCCTCTGACCCAAGAGTTTTTCGACAATAACAATAACACCTGGCCGGCCGAGCCCTAAGCATAATTAACCGTTGATTCGCACTTGAGCGGTTTACTAATCTAATGGACGGCGGTGGGAAACATTCAGGAGGCGGGGGAGCTTTCATAAACTCACCACCTGTGTTTCTGCGGCCAACTCAAAAACTCCTTCGGTTTCCTAGGCGATAAGCCTACAGTATACCCACTGTATATTATCCACAGCTGTGATGTGGAGCCAGGCAGCTGGCTGGTCGGTCGGTCGGTCCTGACATGACATTTGAAAAGAGAGAACGTCTTTTCTTCTGTCCCATTCATCATCATTACATGCTTTCCTACTTAAAAGCCTATAATTGCGTACAATCACCCGCTCCGTTCCACATGCTCTTATACTCATTTAGAACACCTCTCTCCGACTTGGCTTAACCGCAACATGCACGGCACAGGACCTCCCCTCCCGGACATCAGTCGCCGGGCGCTCCTCTGTGCACAAACAAAATGCCCCCCCCCCCCTTCCCTTCCCCACACACACACACACACACACACACACACGCGCACACACACACGCGCACTCCCCGCTCCAACCACCACCACCCTATTTTTCTTTCTTTTCTCTTTTGGGCGAAGGGATGCGGCTCGACAAGCAGGATTGATTTGTCAATGCAGCCTAGCCCCGGATGCTTGCCTGCGCCCTGGGCATTGTCAAAAAAGCCTTCACGCAGTACTGGACGCGGGGGACGGTGGGGTGGGGTGGGGGGGGGTATGGTTTGGGTGGGTGAGGGCTGTCATTGGGAGATAATTGACTGTCAATAGAGACGGTGCGGTGCGAGTCAGTAGAAAGGCAGCACATCACTACCTGTCTGTCAGCCAGTCCTGGCTGCCTTGACCATCCCTTTATTCCTCTCTAACACCTCCCTATATCTCTATCTCTCTCTCTTTCTTCCCTCCCTCTCTATCTCACATGCTATCTCTCTAGTCTGTCTGAAGCCTGTGGTCCCACAGAAGGACGTAGAATATCTCCAGAAGGGTTTGCCTGGCTGGCGGTATATTGTGTATATTGTGCCAATTACATTCATCCAGCCTTTTGTTTCCACCTTGCACTCATTCAGAGGAGAGAGATCACTCACTGCCGAGACTGGATGGTAAGGCTGTGACTGATTCCTTTCTAAAGGTTTCTGACTAAAAGCCTCGCGTGTCTTGCCTGCTTAAAGGTATAGTCAGATATTCCAAGCTAAATGTAAGATAATACACTCTTTGTCAAATTCAACAAATATTCTCTCACATTTCGCGAAATTGTTCAGTTCAATTGTTTATTAAACAATAATTTGTATTCTCTGCTCTCACTGTTCTTTCACGTAAACTCAGTCTTGTCTTTATTCCCCCTTGATCCCCTGCATCAAAGTCTCAGGCATCAGCCCACTGATTGGTAGGCCTACATCTACGGCATCCCCGTCATACGGAAGTGCTTCTGTCGGCTACACATGTAGCCTAGGTCCGTGCATGTGATGGCATCACGTACTGATTCTTAGCAGTTATATCAGACTTACGCTTGAGCTGCAGATTCAGAAATGTTTGGGAAAATTTAGCTTCTGTGGACGCTACCGCACTGCTTGACCAATTAAAGAGCATTGCTACTGAAAAGCTATTTGATTTAGAAAACAGCGCCGCTGCCGCCACGCTACTCAGAAATGTAGTTTACCTAGTAGCTGATCACTGGTTCCTCTGAGCTGACATGTTATGTTTGTCCTCCTGTTTGTGCTTATGGGGACAAGTATGGACATGTGCACAGTCTATTTAATCTTTTATTCTCTTCATTGCTATTGCCATGACTACATTAATTACTTAATATACTGTAAAATGCACTGAAAGAAAGAAAAAAAAAAATAAAAAATAAAAATATATATATATATATATATATATATATATGAAGCTGACCTCTAAAATAGCACATAACCTATGACCAACAAGCTGGAAAATTAGCACTTGATGTTCTGAATTCCCCGTGTAGTCGACACTTTTGGTCTGAAACGCACCCTCCTCTAGCCTCTTTATAATACACTAGGGGGCGCTACAGAGACACAACAACACAACCCAGCAGTGTACCTTTAAGAGGTATTGAAACAGATCAGAAGGAGGCGTGGCATCCTCTGTGTTCAACTAGGAATGAAGACAGTACAGTAATACATGACCCTGTGCGTTTCTTGTCTCTATTTGTGGTCCAATGCTGCTGCTAATCAAAGAGACTAATGATGGGGCAATTAGCTATGCCTCATAATCAGCTTGTTTTGTTCCCCAGTTGTTTCCAGCTGTGGACATCAATGCAATTAAAGGTACAGTCAGCTATTGCAAGCTAATTTGTAAGCTAATACACATTTAGTCATATTCACCAAATATCTCCTCACATTTTGCTAGCTTACTGTTTTCTGTGCGTGTTGAGAAAAAAAAACGTCTGATACTTCTACACAGCCCTGGCTCCGTAAATAGGAACATAAACAAAGTGGCGAACACCGCCCACATCAACAAAGCCGTCCCTGCTAAAAAATGCAACATTGCCGGTCACCAGCATAAGGTATGTCTTGCATGCTGAAACCAGCATGGAATGCTGGTTTGCTGGTACCCCGGCATCCCATGCTGTTTGCTGGTGTACAAGCATCCCATGCTGGTTACTGGTGTGCTGGTATACCAGCTAGACCAGCACTACCCCAGCACTAACCAGTATGAACCAGCCTGGACCAGCACTACACCAGCACTAACCAGTTTGATCCAGCCTGGACCAGCATGGAATTCATGCTGGTTTATGCTGGATTTTCAAGCAGGGGTAGTAGGCCTACTACGCCTTGCTTCAGAATGCGTTTCAATGTGTAGCGCGGCGCCGCAGACACGTGCTAGCAAGCGTTCTCAAAAATGACTCCCTGCCTTTATTGATGACTTTACTAAGATGTGAAGAGTTTTAGCAGTCAACGAGATGCTGGTGTGTAGCCTACAGGTGTAGCCTGTACTCCTGCCTGCAGACAAAGAGAAACATTGCATCAGTATAATCAGGTGATGCCCGTACAGTGAACTGGGCCAAGCTTAAGCTTGCCAAATCTCTGGGAAACATTTGGGTCTTGAAATGAAAGAAGACAAACTGGCAGAATAAAGGAAAAAATGTCCAAACCCCTCCACTAGGGGGTGCTGTTACAGGGAATGGCAGAGAAAAAGACTGGGTAGCTGCTGCCTTTGTCAAAGCTCCATACCAGAGCCATGGAAAGATCAGAATTACACCAACCCAGAGCCATGGAAAGAACAGAGTTACGCCAACGGAAGTTCGAAATTTTCAACGATCACATGGTTCATGGAGAGGCTAAACCTATGGGAAAATAAGTGCTTGGTGGGCAATTTTAATATATTTATATACAGACATATAACTTAATTTTTTGGTAATTAGTAGTCAATAAATGCACTGATTTACATTGAAAATATAATTTATATGGTGCTTTTAGTATTTAGGTTAACTTCCGGGAAGTATTTTGAGGCTCCGTTGCTGGGGAAAAATAGTCCATTGGAGTGAACGGAGAAGATGCAACTCTCTATTTACATGGCTCTGCTACATACTGTATATTTAATATCTCCTATAGCCGTGTTGGCCTCATTACAGTATACTATCTTGTAAGAGTTTGTGCACACTATATGGTACAACAAAGATGTTTTATAGCTATGTTCACTATAGTTGTATGTTTTATAATCACAGTTTATTTTTAATTTGTGTCTGTGGCCCAGTTTTGTGTGGTTATATAATTTAGGAAATGAAACGTGCTATCACCAGTCATCACTATAAGAAGAGTGTGTGGCGTCATGCCTGGCATTTGGTGACATTTTGTGTGCATCTTTTCACGGAGGAGTCCTGCGTTCTCATTTAGTTAATTGGCTCAGCCACCTGAGTCTCCTATGTGAGAAACGGGGAAGGGCTGACGATTGATTTTAGCCTGCCATTTTCAAGTTGGCTTCCCCTCATGTACATTCCATTTGAATTGTTCCTAATTCTGACAATGGCTGGCATTGTAGGCAAGCCTTTGTTTTAATTAGAGTGAGCAGTTGCCAAGCTTTTGATAATGTCAATGTTCTAAGTCTCTTAATAATAAACTATAGCCGCAATGCATTTTTAATGCTCCGGTTACCAAAAAGCAATTGGTGACAGATAGATAGCTGCATCTGCCCCTCAGAGCTGGCGAAACAGCAGTCATGTTCCGTCGATGGAAAGGAGCTCTGCTTTAAAATGTCCCCATTTTATGGCCAAATGGGCGGAGAGCTGAATACATATCCTTGCTGAGTGAAATTTTATTTCTAAGGACTGACATCTGTCACCGCCATGCCCACACCAGCACTCTTAACGACGTGAGCGCTGTACTTACTGTTATCGTTTTCCTCTATTTATTTTCATCCATTCCCTGCTTTCCCTTGTCAATTTGTATATTTTAGATACAGATTACAGAGACTGGATATAGACCACACTGACTATGTAAATTTAAGAGACCAGTTACAGTAATTCTGGTATCTTTTTTCTCGCTATTGGAGTAACCACATATATAGTAGTTGCCAATGTGAACACAAAAGACAACTCGAAAAACTATACCATTGCTTTCAGAAAAGTTTGCTAAGAGCAGCTCGTAACCTCGCTTTATCTTGTGGAAGTGTTTGTTGTCCAATAGGCTACTTCAGCAACCCTAGTTCAAATGCAGGATCGATAGTGTGCGTGAAAACATGAAATCCCTCCTTGACACCCCATTGAAAGAGTTTCTCAGTTAATGCATGTTCAAGGAGAGGTATGGGGGGATCATAGATGAAGCCCATGTTGGCACAGGCTTAGATTGTGAACCGGTATAAGAGGTTTACATTATATATTTAAGATGTCGCGTATGTTTCATCTCCTCTTCATGATCAGCAAATAGCCTTTGTATCTACTGTACACACCACTTGCATAACACATACAGTAACTCCTACAGATGAAATAAAACACAATCCCTGAGCACTGTCTAGAAATAGACTAGCCATGTTATTTTCCAAACATTCGCACAAATATATTTTGGCAAACAAAACAGCGATGCAAATCCTTGTTGAATGTGGGGAGGATAAGGGTACAATAGATAGAAAGTCCTTTTTGATAACCAGGAAATTATATCTGGTATCATCCAGGGTACACAAATAATACGGATGGATGTAATATCTGTGTACCTGCATGGCCTCTTTTGTGAATCACTCAGCGGGCTCCTTTAAAATTCAAACCGACATTACCAATTCATGACGTTCCTTCAAATCCAGACAGCGATCAGTATGCTATTTTGGCAAGATGCTGCAGTCTTATGCACTAAATGAGAACCTTTAATCTGGCTTCTCTATCTGTCTAAAACAGATTCATTGCCCCAAGCTTTTTTAATTAAAGCACAATATAAGATTCTGTAACTTCCATTTGCTAAACCAATGCAAAAAGAAGACAGTAATTCGAATGCAATGGATTAGTGAGGATATTTGAACTCAAAGAGTTTCCATGGTTCTTATTTTAGAGCTGTGAGAAATACAGTGACCCCAGTAGGAGGAGACATGCTTTTACTCCCTTTCATTGCATGTGTTTGTTTAGTTATTTTTTTATTTATTGTTCTCCATAACTCCATAGCTGGAATTAGACTCTTGCAGGGTGCCCTAGATGAACTGTATCTTTCCCAAACAAAGTTTAAGACTATATCATGAAAGGACGTTTCACACCAGTGGACTACTACTTATTATTCTCCCCAATCTGCCATCTGGCAGCCTGGGAGAACTATACAATTCTGTTAGAACAAACTATATAACCCTCTCTATCAAACTCTGACTCTTTTTATACTTTTTTTTTCCTAAAGCTTAGCTGTGCAATCTACCCCATGACAGAAAACATTGACATTTTAGTGGATTGAAAATAGAATGGTTCCTACACAGATTCCATTTTACAATCAGATAATTTAAGGTCGTGTAGGGCACAATTAGCACAGTTGTTTCACACACGATGTTTTACACCTTGTTTATTTTTCCTGTTGTCATTAAATTATTCATTGGCCTAACAATATTTGAAAAAATACTGAACCACTGGGATGCAGACCGGCAATTTAGTTCATTCAAATTTTATGTTTTTATTCTTAATCCCAAGATATTTGACATATTCTCTCTCAGGTGCAAGGTATGACCCACACCCAAAGATGAGCGGAGTTAATGGGTCAATGTAAAAACTATGAGCATATAAAAATACACTGCTGAGTTACACAGACATGACAAAGGCTGACTTTGTGTCATAGCGTAAGTCATACAGTATACAACAGTATGTGTATTTTCCAGGAAACTTCTTCAGAATTATTTATCAACCTCGGTTTTTCAACATTCAACATGGAAACAAAAATAGCACAGGAACATCTCTTTGGTGTGACGTGTGTCGTTTTCAGACATATTTCTTCCTTTTCTGTCTCCTTCGACACACAAATTAGTGCTTCTCTGGAGACGCCTGTGTGGCTTCTCACTCAGTATAAATGAAGCCGGGCACCAGCGGATGTGGCTGAACAGTTTCCTGCTGTCTGTCTTGTTTGTTCATGCATGCCCACAGCACACTAGAGAACACCATGGCGTTCCTTTGATCTGCCATGCCTATTAAATCAATCTGCTGCCGTGGTGGTTGTATAAAGGACAAAGTGTTCACCATATTCCTGGGGAAGGGGGGAGAGGGTGTAATAAATAAATATACCAGGCGCTCTTATTTCTGCAATTGTTTACTGGAGAGTATTGTTCACCCCCAGCGACCAAGTAGGCCGTGATTCCCGGGTGCCTGGTTTGCCGAGGGACGTTCACTCTCAAAGACATCAGGTTCTGACTCACACACTCCTGTGAGGACAGCTCCTGCCGGACCGGCGTTCTTTCACGCCCACCAATCTTGCATAAATCCCAGCATCATACAGTACATCCATGGAAAATAGGCATGTGTTGATTGCGCTTTGACAAAGATCCACAGACAGACGTACTTATGCATACGACACGCATGCATGCATTAACATACAGTGTAATGTAGCTCTAACATATTTACTTGATTACGCGGTATTATTCTTAAATGTGGAGCATGCTTTTGAGGAAAGGGAACATCTGATGTATAACACATAGACAGATGCCGTCCCATGTGACGACCAGTGAATAATGCTGTGTGAGTCTATATCTATATGAAAGTGCAAGAGAATATGATGTGGTGGGTCTGATTTGCACAGAATGTGCCTTAGAATTTAGTCACTAGGGAAGTTGTAACTGTATGTATCCAAAAGCAACATATCAGCAGTTGCTCCCCCATCGCTTACTGGCAGAAACACATATTTTGTGACTCGGACTACAGTATGTACATCATGTTCAGCTTGGGGAACACCATAGGCAGGCCAATTATGAAGTGAGCTCTTCCAGAAAAGGGCATTTGTTTTTATATGTCTTGGCACCAAGATCCATCTGGCTACAAGTCAGATTGTATAAGTGAAAGAAAGATGCTTTTGGGGAAGTTACACAAGTAAAATGTGTGCTGCATTTAAGAAAAGAAGTCTGTATTTTGCGGCATTTATTTATTACATCTCAACCATGTCTTTATTTGCACTATGTACATGTAATCATCACACAAGGTAGGAAAACCTTAACCGTAAATGAAATCAAAATAAAATAAAATAAAATTTCGCTGATCACGACACAAACAAAACACTATCACCGTGGTATTGAGGAATGCGTTTAGCGAACTCCGGCGTCGCTTAGATGCATTCATCAGCCCATTACGAAGGCGTAATTGCATCGACAGTTTGAAATCCACAAGCCTGTTGAGACACATTGCACAATACCAGGTTGCCAGAGAGCCGGATAGAAAGCACGCCATTTGAATGTCACGCTACATAACACAAAGCAATTTTTTTATACATAATTTTCAGCCACGAACGTCCTCTGAAAGGGCTGCGAGCAAGCACACATTGTCTTCCAGTATAGTTACAGTGAAGGTCATGGTGGGTGGGCACGGCCTCTGAAGGTACACACGGGATGTAGTCAAGGACGATAGTAGCTATGCAGAAACCACAGCAAGTCAGTGAAAAAGTGGAGTCAGATTGTTGATATTTGAACTCCAGCAAAAAAAAAAACTTTCCGTTCAATGCCATAAGGTGCGGCCCTCCATCGCCCCCCCCGCCCCCCCCCCCCCAATTTGGACACTTTTCTAGGATAGTGTGGGGCTTGCGTTCCCATTGTCAAAGCCTGCACTGTGTAGAAACACTAGATTCCCCTTTCAGAGTGCATAAAGAACACACAGCATAGCTAGTGGCCCGTAAGGAGATAATCGCTGAATTTGACAAAAGGACCATTAGCTTACAATAGCTGACTCCACCTTTAATGAGATGCTGGTTGACCTCACGAAAACACCTGCAAATAGGGATCAATAACATTCTTATCTTATCATTCTGCACAAAATGTTGTTCATCTGAATGCCCGCTACACACAACGGTGTTTTGCCTTGCAAGAGGTCAAATGAATACAGCTGCTAACGGCAGCAAGTCAGCGGCCTAAGATATTTATTCAAGCGAAGATTCCCCCTTGTGGAGGAAATGGACAATGCCAACTTCTCATTAGGACAATGTTTTCATGTTTATTTGAAATTGTTCACAGGGCTGATGATGTTTAAATGGATTGTTTACTCACAGGGCCTGACAGGAACCAACAATGAGCAAAGTGGCTTATTAGAGAAATTCATTTGGTTGTGCTATTTTAGGGCTATGCTCCAGAGAATATAGATTCTCTCAGAAAAAGCCATTACAGGGAGCTAATTGTGCACCATAAATGTCAGGTATGATTAATGTCAGAGCTGGGAAACTCAGTGTACCATACCTTGCTGTGCTGTACTGCTTGCGTTTGTATGAGCTCGTCTCAACATTTATAATACAAGAAAAAACAGCAATAAACAAGCCCTTTTTATTGAGGGTCAGTTATTCTGACATTAACTGTCAACTTGTCTCCAAACAGATAATGGAATAGCATTTCGGAATGCCGAATCACTTTAAAATGCTCTGTCAGTATCTGCATTGAAAAATGTAGCAGTATATATGGTTTCATTCAGTTTAATCAATTTTAATCAAGGTTTTTTTTTTCCATCAGCTGACATGAAAAATCACTTCTTAAAGGACAAGCCAGTCATTCATGCGTAGCAGTAAAGTGTTCTGCTAGCTACAGGCATGCAAAGAATAATGGATTAGTACTAAAATCCAAACTATCACACTGTAAGTTTTTGTTTGCATGCCCTGACTGCAGGCCAATCTCCTACTGACACTGTGGTCCTGATTTATCATCAGACCGCTACTGATGCTATGCCCCTGTTAGCTAAAGATCACTACGCCCGGTGCTTTGCTAGTCATCAAGATGTTGCTTTTGCTATTTGAGAACTTGCACAATCCAAAGCCATTTCCATTTTGAGTGACAGGCGTTCCCCTTTTGTACTGTGTGGCAGAGTGGAGATCAGAAACACATTAGCTTTATATGATTGGAATATAGAACCTCTGGGATTTCTGCTGCGTTCCCAAGGCCAATTCACCACTCAAAGCAAGGTCAATGAGAACATCTTTAGATGGCACAGAACAACAAACAGTACAATCAAAATAAATAATATTCATATTAGACAAAATGGATACTGGCAAACTGCATTGGTCATCAACAGATATTGTTTGATTTAAAGCTGCATAGGTTAACATATTGGTGGCGTGTCTGGTCATGGAATGGAACTGCACTGAAAGCTGCCATATTGTTTTGTATTTATTTTTGCAGTATAGCTGCATAAGTCACTTGAAGCTTAGCTTTGTCGATGGTGGTGTGAAGGAAACCAGTGTGGCAGTATACTGCATTTCCTGCTAGTGTACGCATACATACGTACAGCCCACTAACAAGGAACACAGTTGTTGTAATATCAGTTTCATCAGCAAATCCAAGGGTGATGTTACAATGTTGGTTTCACCTGGGCTTGGGAAGACCAGAAGAAAAATACTGATAGCAATTAAAAGGTTAATATTTTACCATTAAAAGGTTATCAAATGCAGCTTTAAACTTTAATTTCTTTGACAGATAATATGGATCACCTCAACAAAAGTAATAATCCCGCTGAATTCTTTAATAAATTGATGTCAGTTAATTTAATGCATAAACAACTGTGGCCTGTGTTGTAACATCTCTGTTACAACACAAGAATGGCCTGTGTTGTAGAAGAAGAATGGCCTGTGTTGTAACATCTCTGTTCATCTCTTCATCTGAAGCAGCCCGGAGACAAACGCAGTGTCATGTTAAGCGCATAAGGAGGGGGGTCTAGTCAGCTCACCCCATCCCAGCCGAAGGGGTGTGTGTTGCTGGGGTGACGGGGGAAGTAGAGGTTATAGCGGGAGGTTAAGGGCAATTTTCACATTGTGTCGTAATCCTCCATAATATGTTCCAGGTATTGTTCACCCTGTTCTTCTCTGTTAAAACGCTTGTACGGGACCCTGGTGCCGTTTGGAATACAGGCAGTTGGATGCAAACGTCGCTCCACAATGAGAAGTGCCCAGGTCTCTAGTGCTGATCGTCAGCCAACAACCAAGAAAAATGGATGGACAACATCTTCTCCCCATCTCTCTCTCTCTCTCTCTCGCTCTCTCTCTCTCTGTCTCTCTCTCTCTCTCTCTCTCTCTCTCTCTCTCTCTCCAGTCGCTGTTGCTAATCTTAGCTGACAGAAGGCCTGTGTGGATAAGAAGTTTGGAAAGAGGTAAGGTGGGAAAACTGTACCCCTCACCCCCTCTCTCCCTTCCCTTCCCGCAAAAAAATAAAAAGAAACTTTCTTCAACAGCAGAGCGCCACTGATCCAGTGGTGCTGTGTTCCCAGAGGGCCGTTCTGCACCCCCAGGCTACCTGGCGGCGGTGTCCCGGGGTGGCGCTGCTGCCGTTATATGTGTCCTGGTTTAGAGAGATAAGCTATGAGCGCCACCACCACACCTACGTACACACCGGTTCCTATAGTGATGGAGAGGGCCGCTAAAAACAGAGCCCGTCGGGACGCAATGTTGGCCAACGGGAAGTCACCCTTATTCACGGCTTTGCTGGTCTGGAAGAGAGAAGAAAAGCAAAAGAGAGGGTAGAAGTGAGCGATAGAGGGATTCGTGGAATGCGATCGACCCATATTCCAAAAGCAAGCATAATTTCAGAAAGTCACTTTTATTTCCCCGGTGACGGGCAGCAAAGGGATTGAACAGGGACGGTGGGACTGCTGTTTGAAGACACAGTGGAAGCCAAGGAAAGCTCACCCCGCATCAGAGAGATGAAACATGTCTGCGATGGGCAAACATTTTTGAGGATATATGGCTACGTTTGTACGGAAAGCTAGCGCGGAATCGAAAGCAGCGGGTGATAAATTTGGCCGCGTCTTAGTGTTCGTTGAGCAGCGTTTTGACGTTATAAATGTCTGGCG
Source organism: Speoplatyrhinus poulsoni (assembly GCA_025447795.1). Taxonomy (NCBI): domain Eukaryota; kingdom Metazoa; phylum Chordata; class Actinopteri; order Percopsiformes; family Amblyopsidae; genus Speoplatyrhinus; species Speoplatyrhinus poulsoni. Next base: position 16,326 of record JAOEGT010060776.1, read on the forward strand.
GAGAAGATGGAGTGAGAGCCACACAACACCTACCGGGGAAATAAATCGTGCCACGAGCGTCTGAAAAAACTGTAATGAAGGGATCTATTCCAATTAAGCATCAGCAGGGCTGCTTGGGCCTTGAGACTGCAAGCAAACAAACACAGACGCAGACGCTGATATGACAAAACTACACAGAGGACAGTGTGGATCGTGTGTCCAGCTTAAGAATAGGCTGTAGGGAAAATAGATATGATTATTCCATCAAATAGCAAAGAAGCAGTGTGTAGAAACATCCATTCATTGACATTGTTGGGCAAGTTACTCAGGAATTGTAATACCTTACTATTACCTTATTACTCCTTCAAAAATAAATAATATTACTTTACTTAATACTGGGTATTAAAAGTAATAAGTTACATTACTAGTTACATTACTATATTACTTTCACAATCACCTCGTCAACAACCTGCCTCGTCTCTTCCAAAAAATGACAACCTGTGTAGCCAGCTCATTTTAGAACAATAATGAACCTTAGGAGTCAACAATCAGCCACAGTGAAACATTGCAGCCTCTCAAACCAGATGATTGACAGGTTGGTTCAATTAGCCTACCCTAAGTTTGCTAGGACCAGCAAAATAATAATGTCTTCATAAGATGGAAGTCTACAGTTGTAGAGGGGGGTCTCATTCTTATAACGCAGTAATGCAGCATTACTTGGATTAGTAATTATAATATTACCATTTTGGAAATAGTCATTTGTTACACTAGTTACTGAAAAAAGTAATACTATTACAGTAACTAGTATCTAGTAACTGCCCAACACTGTTCATTCACCATATACATTTCCCACAACAACGATAAATGTGCGTTATACATTTCCCATGAGACAAATTCTATTTACTGTAGCAGATGGTTGGAACAAAGATATCCTTTGCTGTTCCTGAGAGGCAGACATTTTTATGTTCATGTATTACAAACGGTTAGGTTTATGTATTGTATAAGGTTACAAGTGTTTATACTGAAGTATTATGTTGCCTGTTAAGGATAGAAAATGCATACTCAGAACAGGGTATTATACATAAAGAGCATAATGTTGACTGAAATAGAGTATTGTATGTATTCTGTGTGCAGTCGCTGCTCAAGTGTGAAAGGGCACCAAACACGACCATCTTGCCAAATGCCACACAACAAATAAATGAATACGAATTTGAAAAGTGGCTTGAAACAGAGAGGCACTATAAGTAAAAGAAAACACTGTTATCATGGTTGTCACGGTTCGCGGCCGCTCCGGCAGCAGACCACGCCAAGCCGCCGGTTCAGCACCGGACAGCGCCCCCAGCACGT
>JAOEGT010060796.1:0-17647 GCA_025447795.1 Speoplatyrhinus poulsoni
TGTGTTTAATATATATATATATATATATATATATATATATATATATATATAATCTCAGATGGCTGAGTGGACGGCCCAGCTATTTTTACGTCCGTTTTGTTGTTGTACAAACAAATGCGACCTAAAGGCCTTGCCCACACTCATTACTTGAACATTGGTGGACCTCATTGGTGATCCCTGGCTACTGCCTCATCTTGGTGTCTTATCTATCGTTGACATTCCTTCAGCATGGCCTCCACATTCATGTGCACACATATAGACCATCCGTTCCCCTGTGAGAGCTCCGGGCCGAGCGGCCAAACCGCCTTTGGCGTATTTAGTCCTGTACTCTCCTCAAGGGAATCTCAGTCAAGCTGCTGCAAATGAGCATGTCCACCTTATTAATAAACACTTTTGGAACAAAACAAAACATGAAATTATCTCTAACAGGACTGCTCCCACTTTAAGCAAAGTGTGCATGGCACAAATGTGTGCTAATCATTAGTCGCTCAACATTTAAGGCATAAATCCTTAAATACATGTAATAAATATAGAGTATCTTACTAATTGTCGAGACTGTGAATACTGGGAGAATTGTGCAGCTCTCGTATTGTGCGTTGTTTTGCAGTCAAACAAACTTGTTGATGACCACTATAAATGCATGCACTTCCACTGGTTTTATTTGATTTGGTTTGTTGTTTTGTTTTTGTTTTCTTATTTCAGAAGCTTTTTTAGGTCTGAAATATTTCACTGTGGTCCTCTTTGTATTGACTTAAGAAATTTTTACTTTTTTCATTCCTGTGATTTCAGAAGCTACACAGCTTAGTAGGATAAAGTCCTTTTTTCCCCTCTTGACTTTTACACTTTTAAGCAATCAATTTTTTCTCGGGATGCAGTTAGATTTGCTGGTTTTGTATTGCCGCATAAAAAGAGGAGTTGTTACTGCAACTGACCTTAAGGAGGCGCTGAATGCAAAGCATGGAGAGAGGAGACGAGGTGAGGAGACATGTTTCCACGGGAACACTAAAACTCTGGGGAATGTTCTTTCCACCGACATGCAATCGTCAGCAACAAAATAAAAGATTTGAGCTTCAAAGCCTTTTTTTTTCCCTCCATAATTTGACGGAGCAGCAGGTGGTGATAACCCATTTTGTGGCAGCTCTCTGACTGTAAAGGGACATTGAGATAAAGTGTGAAACCATAAACGCCACAAAACAGGAAGGCTCATAACCACAGCTGCAAATTAACATGCATGGGCTTGTGTTATTCAGAATCCGCTAACTTTCTAAACTGTTGCGGAATTGTCTTTCCCAAGATACAATAAGATGCGATGACTTATAGACCCTCTTGTTTTGATATGATATACTTAGCAATATTATAAAGACAAAATCATGCCTGTTTGTGGTTGAGTATCAATGGTCTTGTATTATTTTCTTTTTTTGTTAATTATTTCCTCTTTTAAACATTAAGCAATCGATTTGTACAGCCCAGCATTTCTTTTGTGTGTAAATCTAGCAAAGTGTGATCTGTGGACATTTTATGTGTTTAGTATTATACACTGGAACCAAGTCTGACTTGTCTGTTCACTACACCGGACGACGATGAAGATGATGATTATAATGGTGGTGGTGGTGAGAAAATGTGTAAGAGCCATTTAAAGGGTTGACTGTGTAGTTATAATCAAGCTCTTACTGTAAGCGTCCAAATCAAAACAGGAATCTCTTCCTTGTGTATCGAGCCACTCTATAAGTTGCAACACTCGGACCATTAACTGCTGATTGGTCTTGTGTCCTCACGAAGAAGGGAACATTCCGATGCACTTGGATGGATGGACACACATTCCTTGGGACTGGAGAAAAGTGAAGCCAGTTGCTGCAGTGGAAATCTGCGGTGGAAACTATGACTTGCCTTAAAACTGGTCACCCCTTCACAGGTGACAGACATTGTCCATATAACTGTTCCCGTACTCTTACTTTACCAGCGTATTAGCCTCATCAACTGTAATGTAAATCAATAATACATAATAAATATAATAATTATAATTATATTAGTAATAAATACTCATACACAAAATGCCCAGAAGGAGGCTCCTGTAAAGTCTCCTCTGGCTTTTTACATAAAGAATCCTCTATTTACTGTTGAAATGTATTTTCTGTTTCTTATTTATGTGTACATGTGGATTTACCCCCTGCCCATGTTTGGCCTCTGTAAACTACTGTCTGACTGTGCAGAGCTCCTGAAAGGAAACTGCACTGATTAAGAGTAGCATGAGCTGACCATTACTAACTTTATGACCTTTTTGTCTCGTGTCCCTACCACCATGAAATAAAGTGACAACCAAATCAACCCCGCCCGTGTCACCCGTCTGAATTCATTCATCACGGAGGAGTTATTGCACTATGCACAATGTGTTTGCTCCAGTCACTCAAACAGCCTACGTTTAATAGCATTACAATGATTGGACGTTCACATTTCACATCTGAACTTGGTTGCTTATCTGAATATCTCAGAGGGACTAAACTAGGGTTTATCTTAATATTCTATAGCATTATTATAATCGGTTGTCTTTTATAAATCAATATGTACTGTTTAATGTACTGTACCATGTCATTTCTCACAGAGGACACGTGTTTGTTCAATTGTTCTGAAGACAATAAATTACAATACCACACAAACATTAGTACACATAACCAAGACACAAAAGCATGTGAACACATTTTGTATGCGTGCATGCTATACTGTATGTGAAATCTAGATTAGTTATTCACCAGCGACCTCTTGTGGACATTAGTTGAAGCAGCAGCCAGATTCTCAATTCAGAAACATACTCTGAAATGACCTTGAGCTGGAAGTATTTTACTGTTATCCATTTTTGAGGGCTGTTATTAATAATGTTCACAGTTAACAAAAAACAGGATCATACTCCAGTATGTGCCTGTTTCAACCTATATCCTATATATATGTGTTAATTGAGGCATTACTGTGTAATATGGAGTTTATGCGTTTCTATGGACATTTCATAGTGTTATTTTGACACATTGAGAAATACCGTTTGTTAAAGGTCAATATGTCTGTATGAATTATGCAAGAACTATTCTCTACATTAAATATAATTCAACCAAATCCAACGCAGCCCAGAGAAAACACTAGATCTTCATCTGTGATGCATTTTTTCCGCAACACAGCCATAAAACATTGTAATCGTAATCTGTAATCTGTAATTACAGATAATGTAATATGTTGTATACACATAATAATGCACAAAGACGCATCTTCTGTAAGCCTACAGTATTGACCAGAGTATATAGACTTAAACATGGTGTAAGAAAATAGTTGGCAATTAACAACTTATATTTTCCAAATAAAAACATAAATTGTTAATGTGAAGATAAATCTTTGTTCATTATTGTATATGTGTATACAACATATACTGTGTATATGTGTGTGTGTGTGTGTGTGTGTATTACATACAGTATATACATATACGCACGCACACACACACACACAATCATACATTTACTTATAGAGTAAAATAAATAGATAAAAATATTTTGGTGGCCCGCAAAAATAAACAATCCCAGATTGGTCTTGACATCCCACATTGTGAACCAATGGTCTAGAATTGTGTAAAAGTCCTGCATCACGCAAGCCTATAGCTTTTTTGCCTACAACATATTTTCCGCTTACTTCAAACAAGCAGATTAGGGCAAAAGATTCAAAGGTCAAAGGTCCGTCTAATCACATCAGACCTTCAGGACTGCATAAAATGGTTTCTGAATGTCTGGTGACTAAAGATCCCTCAATACACTGAAATAAACTCATGACAAGGTTTACTATTAAGAAAACAAATATGAACACATTCAGTATTCATATACCCATATAAGTATGAGGTTATTTGTCTGTTATTTTTATAATATTTTCCATCATCTTCACTGAAATGTAATCAAATAAAATAGGAGAAAAGATTTTGCTTAAGCCATAAGCCATAGGCCTGTTACTGCAATATTCGCAACACATTCTTGATTGTCCTTAATTGACTAAATGTAACACTCAATTTAATATTAAATTCCTAATGTTCATTATTTCACTATTTGTTATCCAGCTGCTTTTAGTCAAAGTGGTCACTGTTCTTATTGATCAAAACAACCGCTTCTTTCAATGGTTACATCACCAAGAGCTTGCAACTCAACACATTAACTCTGCGCCCTGGCAACAAAAACAAGGACAGTGTCTCTACCCGTTTTCCAGAGAACTCCCACTTTATCCTGTGTGTGAGTGTGTGTGTGTGTGCGTGCGTGCTTGTGTGTTTGAGCTGTAGCAGCGCGGTGGGTCAAACCCTATCAGCAAAGGAAAGCAAATCCATAGACGTGAAGCCTGTGGGCTCACAGACAATTGCATAAGCCCATCCATTCAGCTAGATTAACCTTCGCTGATAACCACAGGCTGGTGACGTCAATGATGCGCTGCTCTCTCTCTCTCTCTCTCTCTCTCTCTCTCTCTCTCTCTCTTTCTCTCTCACACACACACACACGGGAGGCTACCCTATCGCTGTGATCATGATGCAGGCTTGAATAGATTAGCCTTGCAAGACAATGCTTTTTCTTCCCAATGGCACAGTGAAACATTCATTAATATTGCATTGTTAATGGAAACACAAACCTCTTGAGGCAAATGAACTGTGATTTGAACAGAGGAACTGAGTTCCAGTAGCTATTAAGGAAATATATTATTTATTAAATAGATAATATGGACTCTGTAACAGTAGTTTAGGGTTAGCCTACTTGTTCAGGTTGTGCACCTACAGTAGGCCTACACCTTTCGCACAATGGGAAGTTTTCTTGTATAATGTTTAGCAAAAATCAATATAAAATGTATGAAAAGTCTACGAATTGAAGAATGAATTGATGCACATGCATTATATAAAATATAAAAATATGTGTTTGTGTTAATCAGGCTATAGCCTATAGTTTGATGGTATAGTTGTGTGTATCATAGGGGACATTGAAACTCAATATCCTACCCAATAGGTTGGATAAACCCAGCAAGGTGGGTTGAATATTTAACCCAACATGTGTCCTGTATTTACTCAGCAGCTAGAAACTACCCAGTTTGGGTTGTTTTCAACCCAGCATGTTTTGTATGATCAGTTATGTGCTGTTGTTCAAACCTTTGGAGTCACCTTGCTTGCCGTGGCATAGCCTTCATTTATCAGAGCAATAGACTGATCGGTTTCAAAAGAAAGTTCTTTGTTTCTTGTCATTTTGAACCTATAGGCTATCTGAATCGAAATGTTGATAATACTCAACCAAGAATGCCAGATCTATTGCAGCAGTTTTCAGGTGTGCTGCCAACTATTTTGCAAAAGGGTTTTCTAATGATCAGTTGGCCTTTATAAAATTATAAACTTGGATTAGCTAACACATCATATTGGAACACAGTGATGGTTGCTGATAATGGGACCTATGCTAGTTTATTACATTACCAATCACCAGCCTATTCCAGATACGAATTACAAGAGTAAGTACAACATAAAGACTTACAATAAGAATATTATGTTATTTTATTTTATGGTATGTTATTTTATGTAATTTTTATTTTCTTCCAAAAGCAAGTGGCCACAAACTTGAAGGCAACCTAGGCTATTTTAAAAGTGCCTAATTTGATCTGTGAGCTCATATCGACATGTTGCATGCAGGTCAGTGTATACAATCAATATGACATTTCAGAATTGGGATTTGAACTGTTCAAATACAAATATACAGGCCTACTTACAGTAACTTGATATATTGACCGCCTAGTAACAGCAATGCATGTTAACATATGGAGATCACATTAGCCTATCAAATGTATCCCTCCCTATGTACAGTAGGATAGTTGATATGATGACATGATGACATGAACCAGCAAGACGCACACACTTAACGATACATGACAACAATGTGTGTAGTACGTACGGTGGTGAATCAGATCTCTCCCGGTAGGCAGTCTGTGTGATGAACATCTCTGTGCAGGGAGGCGGGGTGTGAGAGGCCAGCACGCCAGCCATATAGTCGGAGTTGAACGTCGTGAACGGACGCCCTCTGCGCTGGCTGCTTACGGCGAAACGGCAAAAGGTGTAAGGGGGAAGGTTTCTCCGATTGACTTTCCCTTTCTCGTTTAAGAACGTTGGACCGCTTTCCATGACTGCTATGACATCTCGCAGGTAAGTCGCTGTTGCTTTTCAAGTTACTTTTTGTGGTTTCTAGTGATGGCTATTGCAAGCAAAAACGCACAATGAAATGTGCATTTTATTGTAAAATATTTTCTTCTTGTTGATATTGATTCGTATGTATGTTATGCTTCTCTTTGATAGTTGATAGCGTTACTTCGGATAGTTCCAAGTCAAATTTCTCACAGGCTATGCACACATTCTGTCGGGGGTTTCCATAACCATTGCAGTGCACCATAATACTTTGCTTCCTTTTTACTATTACAAATATATCATGTGCATCTCTACGATAAATATGTGCAAATTTGCGTTCTCTATCCCTATATCCCCCCTCCCATCTTGTTCTCTCTTCTCACTCTTGTTTAATTCAGTTACTAGTTACGGCTTTATTGGCAGGGGAAATACGTGCATTGCCAAAGCAAGCGAAGTACGTGCAACACAACAACTTCATAAGAAAGTAATAGCAAATAAAGCAGAATGTATGCAGTTTGTTAATACGTATTGTATATTTTCAAAGCTCTGGAAAGTTCTGATATGTTAATTTTTTTGGCAGGAGGTGAAGGTGAAAGTGCAGCTGTTACCACTTGGTTTGTGTGTTGTGGGTGGCTTACCTAAATATTACCTTCTCACGCTGATATTCAGCAAAAATATAGTGCTTGTGGACCGGAACCAGATGCATGTAGATCATGTGTATGTTATACCACAAACCATAGCCTGGTCTTCTTTCTATGACATTCTAATATAATAATAATAATAAACATGTATGCCTACATATCTGTCTGCTATATAAATTCATTAATCATTCATAAACATTCATCAATCCTTTTATTTAAGGTGACCTCTCAAATGTTGACTCCAGCAGTTAACTGGATGGATGTTACACAGAAATGGATTGTCAGCTATTTAACTGTTTACTGTTGATACAATTACCCTTTCTATAGGGGTGAAGAAAATAGGACATGTTTAATCATGTTTTGAGAATATTGCATTTTGTGCTAATGTCATTTATTACAGCTTTGTCTTGAAGTAAAATTGATGTATATGCATGGCTGAGGCTACAATGCTTCAAAGGGGGTGAAACAAAGTAACAAAGAGGTGATGCTGGCAATATTTCACTAGTGTACAGTATGCACTTTTGTAACAATCCCACAGTGCAACATATTCCCAACCCACATTACTGAAATCTACAGTAGAATATACAAGCAGTTCAAAGCAAGGAGGAATTCAGTTATCCAGGGCAGGTCCACCAGCCAGAACTGTCAGAAAACAGCAGAACAAAGTGTTTCCATTACTGATAGCTTCCATCTTTTGTTGTTGGCCCGCACACATCTGACAGTTGCGCTGTGGCTCATTCTGTACTTCCTGAACCTAAGCACGGCAGGGAAAATGAACTCTCGGAGGTGCTATCTCACTGTGATAGTCAGTCATCTGTTTATAATGACATGCTGTAGAAGAATTTCAATTCAACCTGAATTTTTACTGTGTTTTGCTTTATAGGGAAGGCTGACATTGACCTTGTAACTTTTTAGTTTGGCTATGTATTGAGTAGGCATACTAGATGTTTGTCCAAATACTGTATATACAATGTCATCTCATTTACTAAAGTGGAACGACAACACTAACTCGGTATCAGTTTATACTCGTTTTATGCTGCACTTGACCAGTTATTGTTACATGTTTTCCACTATTGGAATACACAACTGGGCCCTTGTTTATGGAACTAGCCCCATCTGTCACTGGAAGTGCCTGGGCCAGCTGAGAGCAGTGAGTCAGTTATGTTCGATAAGCTGACAGGAAAAGAATAGCCCGTGTGGAGGCTTGAGATAGCAGTTCCAGGAGTGTGTTGGGCAAACTGTTTATGTGTTCTTTTAAAGCAGTAAAAAAAAACACACTTTTCAATGCACGGAGATTGTGGGATGTAAAATATATATCCACTTGATATATCCACGTGTGACAGTTTGCAAATGCGGAGACAAGTATGTATTTTAGTATGGTTTAAAGGTCTGAATCCCCCTCATTTGAACCTCAATATTAATAATAAGAGAGACTGAGGTACTTTCCCTGAAAGTCTCTTTTCACCTTGAAATCTATTTTGCTATTTGTGTGATGTTTTCCTCCAGACAATTTTAAATAGCTTTGCATAATGAGTGATAGTTGATGCGTTATTTTTTCCTTGAACTTCAGAGAATACAGCATTTGACGTAACATTCCATATTGTGCTGATTTCAAATCCACTGTAGTGCCATATCTCTTACTATAAATGATTCGAACCAAACGAAACCATCTACTATATCTGATGAATCTACTATACCAAACTAGTTACCGGCACTAGCGTAGATAGTCAGAACACATTATAGGCTTTACTACTATCGTTTTTTTTATTATTTGTTATGAAGAAAGACTACCATGATATAGCCTACAATTAAATGACATTAAACTAAGATAATACAATGACTTTCATAATTTTTTAATCTTTAAAAACTGAGAAAATACTTGTATTTGTGGGTTTCTTTAGTCGGTTGAGCAGCCATTATGCCGGTAATTCACAAAGCATTACCGTGTGGGAAATGTATCAAAATACTCTGTTTGGAGTGTGCCTCTGAAAAAACTGGTTTCAAGGGATATAATGCCCTAGCAATTTGCACCAGCCCTCGATCCTAACATGAATTGGGATGCCCTACCCTTACACATGAACGCATAAAATGGAGGGATAGGGCTAAGTGGTAGGGGCAAGGGGTGAAATGGGATTCATCTTAAGTTTACTCTGATATTCACTTTTTAAATAATTCACATCTAAACTAATTTAGATGCTAATACCTGACTTTGATTTTTGCAATGAAGCCATTAAAACATAAACAAAAATGTGACAGATTGCTTAGTGCTCACTCCACCCACTTTTTTATCATACGTTTTACGTTGTGTTTTTTTTTGTTGCTAGATACCTGCCAGTTAGTCAACATGTTCGTACAGAATGAGTGAATAATATTTCTCCCACAGGTTAGTACACAGATTTGGCCCAGGTCAGTTAACTTTGTAAGGCAGCTTATGTAGAGGGTTGGGTGTCAAAGCATATGTAAATACCCTGTATCATCCACAGGGCTAAACATATCTGCAAAATTACCAAAATCCACACCGCTGGGCTTGTCTGTGACCAATATAGCCCCGACGGGGCCTCAAACGCTGCACTGAGGCCGCTAAGTATATCAACTTTTTTTGTCAGCGGTCTAGTCGGGTGCTCTTTAAATAGCCATCCAGGGCCTGTATTGAACTTGATATGTTATGTAAGAGGATCGAGCACACAGTCGTGGCTGGGTGCACATGGCCTATGTTTCTCTGTAGCGGCCAAGGAGAGGCCAGCCACCTTACCTTAAATGACTGTCAGCTGTCTCTGTATTGCTTCTGTAATTCAACATTTTCATGTCATCAAAAATGTCTGGCTGACAATCGCTCTCTCTCTCTCTCTCTCTCTCTCTCTCTCTCTCTCTCTCTCTCTACCCCTGGCCTGATTCAGGGAAGTGGGGCGTCTGGTACTTGTCAAAGGGAATCCTATTCTTGGAAAGCCCTGAGTCACTCAAGCAGTAATATTCTGTTGAAGGCAAGGGAGCGAGAATGTGGACTTTAAAGCTGACAAAAGGCATATCTCTTACTGCTCATAATCCTTAGCATTCCAGATGTCTAAAATTGACTAGGACAGGTATTGAACATATAGTTGGAGAGTAGAAAAGAAATCTGCATTAAATCTCTTCTATAGTGGCAAAATTGTCATACGGTATGGCATGTTATGGATTTTCTTTTGTCATTTTTTTTGTGTTTTAAGGATTTAACAGACACAAAAGTCCATAAAAAAAGTCATATCATCTATCATTGTTTATCCAGTGGCTTTAATTAAACCAAATTCCCAGAAGTCCACAGGATTTTAGGAAAGATAATTGTGCATACAGAATAACGTAGCATTAGTGGAACTGAGGCTAGCCCAGAAGTGGGTGTGAGAGTTTGGCCATGTTACACTACAACGCTAACTGTTGCATGCGAAAGGCATGCTGTAGTTCAAAGTGTTAGACAAATTAAAGACATGACATTTGCCACTTTTAAACAGTCATTAGCAAATCAGCTTTTATAGACTTTCCACATTGCTACTGGCAAATGCATCAAGTCTGTTTCCACAATCATTACTTGGTGAGTGATGGCCAAGAATGGACATTAAAGTTAATTGTTAAACAGAGCTGCATACACAGAGAGAAAGGGCAAATACATTTTGTTCTGGCCTTACACAACACAGACACTGAAATCACACAATAATGGCTTGACTGCTAATCTCAAAAAGATTTCCTAGAAAATCTTCGGCTCTGGGGCAAGGACTGCATATGTGCAACAAACTTAACAGTTATATAATGAATTCATGCTTGGTCATGCATGAAAATAGTTTTACAGGAATCATGAATATGGATGGACTAGTATAAGGTGAAAGTATATTTTTCACTGGTATAAGTTTATCTAGTTTCTGCTCAATATGGTGTGCTGAACACAAACATTTTAGTCATTTTACCATTTGCTTTATCTCATGTAGTTTCACTTTTCAAAATAAAATGTTATCGCAATATACAGAACTTTAAATAATCCTAAAAGAATCCAAAGGACACTATATGAAGTAAAGAAAAAAATTACTGTACAAGAATGACTAAAGGATTGTACACATGCTCTCACAGTATAACACACCATACTGTACAATAACAATGAGAAGCAATTGTACAATTGAGATAGATGTTTTCTGGCTTATTCCAGTGTATTGTTCATACATTGTTCTTGTGCATTGCAGGTATACAGTTAGACCATTTACTAATGGGTAGGCTAATATCAGGAATCACATTCGGGAGATTAAATTATGTCATGTTAATGGCCTGTGGGACTTTGCAATAGGTACTGTACTCTTTGATAAAATATTAATTCTGAATCAGAAATAAATGACCCACAGGGTTACTATGATTTGATGGATATATTTTCATACTTTTTAGTTTGTTTGCTTGTACGGTATGTGTGTTTGATCCAGTAGCTGTATGGTGGAGCGGAATCTTTGTGTATAGATTAGATAAATTACCATGGGCGTTCATTTTTAAAGACATTCTTGATTTATTTGATATATTGCGTATTGATCAGATTTCCCCCCATACTTTGACCATGTCTCTTAATAGTTACATTCTTGCAGACTTCCAAAAAGCACCACTATGCAGAGGTCACCCAAATGTTATCTTGACAAACAACTCGATTGCTTTCTGATGTGTTTTAACATTATTTCCTTCTTTGACGGAAGACGTTTACAATTAGCCCAGCATGTTCCCCATTTCCTCCAAACACATACACAATAATAGATGCCAAATTGGCTGGATTGGACCTTTCTGCTTGGCCCGGGCTAACTATTATCCCCTGTACTGTAACTACCACGTGTGGCAATATGCGTGTATAATCTCTAGGCTGTAGCAACACAGCTGTTACACTTAATTTATGAAGAGATAGCAAAGCTCATTGGCCCTCTGGAACCTGACACAGAGAAAGCCCAGGGGTGGTGTCATTGGCTGGCCCAGGGCTGTAGAGGAGACATGGGGCTGGGCCTCCGGGTTGGCATGACGATGTCATGCCAGTCCCATTCGTCCAAGCAGAGGGGGGTGGCTGATAGCGAGGACAGACGCCTGTATCATGCCTGCTCACACTCGTCCAAATCCCAGATTACAGCACTACCCCCCCCCTCTCTTTCTCCACCCTCTCTATATTCACCAGCATTACCCAAGCCGCATTACCAACAGTGTGTGTATGCGTGCATGTGTGTATCCAGTGGGGGCTGTACTGTAGTTGAGGCATTGACCAGCATGGTGAGGTATGGCACACATGGACACGCTTGAGGCCGACTATCGCTTGCTGCTGTCAGCAAACCCACCTGTGGGGTTAGATAAGGTGCTGCTGCCTGTAGTGTTAGCGTCGCTGTTGTGTGCTAGCCGAAGGCGTAGGCGCAATAGAGCCCTGTTGCTTCAGTGAACATGGTGGACGGCAGGCCTTGTGTTTCTGAGGCTAAATGTATTGACTGTGTGCGCGCACACTAACATACGCACAGGCAATGGTGTGTTTGTGTGTATGGATTGCAAGCATGCAGATATATTTGTGTGTGTTATTTTTACCTTGAATGGCCACAACAGTCATATTATATTGACTGTATGCATTACAGACAGTGTATCGTAGTGTTCCTTTTTTTTTCACTCTTGAAGTTGCATCATTGTTGCTTAGCAACAATGTTTTAAGTTTACTTTAAAAAAGGTAGTGTGTGGAAGGTAGAGATTACCTGTGTTGAATCTGTAGCTGTAACTGTTCTACGAGCATCGGTGAAATTGATGCATGGTGTTTGTCCCCAAAATGCAAAATTGTAATTTTACAACATTAGTTTTTGTTAAAACAAAATTATTTTTATATTATTTTCCTGTGACGGTAGAAATTACGCATTCGTTAGAATGAATGTCCTGATGTTTATTCTAATATTACAGGTCAATTTATTCTTAGAATTTATATTAATTATTGAAATTATATACAAATCATGTTGGAGCTGTCAGAATGACTGTTATGGCCATTCTATATATATTCTATATAGAATTTGGTAGTTCTAGTGTTAACACGTGGATATTAGTGTTTATTACGTAGGGATATATTCTTAGATAAAGCTCTGGCTCTGCTCCATTCCACCAATCTGAAAGTAGGGTATGATTATGGGTTGCCTGGTCAATGGCTACAGTGGTGTGCTTATGGAGGTGTTATTGGGTTGGATTCACTGGTAAATTGAAGCAAGCAACACCAATGCAATGATGCACCCAATCATGTTGGTTTGTATAGAGACATAAAATGGACTAGTGGCGTTTTTTCATTTGTAATCTTAACAACAACTACATTTTAGATTAAACAGCCTAAGCAATCTGTTCCCCAGTCATATATTATTTGTAATACGGCTTTGCTTGTATTCTAAGAAAAGGTTGGATCATTGATGGAAAGTATGTTTATGGTAGCTACACTATTCCAGGTGGTCTTGTAGACAGGATAAATATACAGCATACAATTGAGTCAGGTGATACAGTATATAATACTGTGAAGTCCTTATGGTTTTGGAGTGAGGTTTGCCACACATACACAGTTAAATTATATTTATGCCAAATATGCTGCCAAAATTATTATTTTGGTTGGTGTATTGACTGCCATTATAAAGTAAAGAGCAATCATGTTTCACTGCCACTTTGTACCAAGGACACTGTACAAAGAGGCAGTGAAAGAGGCAGTGAAACATGATGTGGTTTGAAAGCTTTAATTAAAAATGTTTTTACTTACACTTATACAGCGACACTGTTTTATTCTGTAACCACGCTGGCATGTTGGCAGGCAATTGGACCACTATCAACCAGTCAGACATTGTTATGTGTTTGGATACAGGCTCTTCTTGCTTTCATCAATTTGATGCTGATTGACCCAGTTACTTTCTAACCAGGCACAAATGGTACTTAATGGAGCACACATCCAGACTGACGTGCATTGTGAAATAGAATGGAGATGCAACATCAGGGTGGTATCCTGAGTCTAGGTCTTTGAACCTGATGGATAAAAACTCTCATATCTATTATACACATGCATTAGGCTATACCACATTCCCACTCCTCTCTTCATGGAAGACTTTGATGTCATGTCCAGTTCCCAAGCCCCCCCACACCCACCCTCTCTGGTTTTACACGTATCTGTCACTAATCCCCTAGTGAACGACTAGTAATCGGTTGCTAATATAATCTGCTCCCTTGGGGTGGGGGATGATAGGAAGCCAGGTTGATCAGAGCCTTGTTGCCTGGGGTGGATAAGAGGGTCAGGTTCAATCTAGGTCACGTCACTTCCCTGTCTGCCACCAGACTGCCTGGGTCATCACTTCTCCTCCCTTCCTATTGGTCAGTACACGTGGCCACATTCTGTCTCCTTCTCCTCCCTTTGTTTTGCCTTTTTGCAGAGTAAGCACTTACTTTTTTCATTTCCCTGTCTCAAACTTAAGGAAGCTGAGGAATGTGCTGTTTATGGCTTTTGGAATATTGTCAGAAATGACATAAGCTATACGTTGACCTGTATTGATACAGTTTAGTGCCCCCCAACCAAGGATATATTAGCCACAAACAAACAAGTGCCATATGTGGTCACTCACCACCTGACCAGCGCCTTATTTTTATCTCCGTGTCATGGGTTGCTGTCATCCAGTGTACTAAAACAGTAGCAGGCAAGTCTTTCTCACTGTGAGAGCTTTCACAAATGAGCTCTCCCGGCTGAGGTTTCATGAAGGCGCTGTTGTTCGGTCACTTGTTGCATGCATACGCTCATCTGTGTTACACTGATCAATAATACGCTTTTGTAAAGTTTTCAAGGGGGGTGGCAAGAGATGTTTTGGGTTACATGTGCTCCATGACTCATTTATTCTAGAATTGTCAGTGCCTTTTCTTTCATCCATTTGCAATCATTCCTTATTTGTCTGCATTTCCCCACATTCATCTTTTGCATCGTTGCATGACAGTGTTTACATACGCCAGTGAAAACCCTGCATATATATATTTGCAAAGCAGTTTTATTTCAACCTTTCAACTACTAGTCACTTCAATAATGTACATTTTGAGCACCGAACAGTTAACGGAAGCTGATTTATAATGTTGAAGCCCCCTACACATAGGTTAATAGTAATACCCTCACCACTTATTGTACATGGCTGGAAGCTGAGAGTAGCTACCGGTAATGGCTCAGTGGATTAGCCAGCCAAGCCCCACAGTAGTTAGGGAGGTTTAACCCAATGATCCCTGCTTAAACATGAGTTTCAAATCCACAAAGCTGACAGACAGACATTCAGTGGGACAAGCACTGTGTTACACAAGTACTACTCCTCTAAACCCAGATGGCCCGATTAATGCTATGAAAAAATATTATCTTAATAATATCTGATGATATCTTCCATGCACAAAATAATGTAGTCTCATCCCCTGCACAGTGAAGGGGATCCATATGTATTTTATATTTCAAATACATGACTTCACGTCATGTATTTGGGTTATTTGTTTCAATACAGATTTAAATACTGTAATAAGTATCACGTTTGGACATTTCATTCATGTTTGCTCACTTTACCACAGCATAGGAAGTAACAAGCAATCATTAGCTTTAAGCTACGTGCCATGAAAGTATCCTCACTAAATCACAAAAAAAAATATTTGCTGCATTCATGATATTTAGCATAATTGGATTTGGAAATAGAGTCTACTGTAGTTCCCACTTACTAATAACATACACTACTCTCTCACTTAAAACCATCTATGAAACATAACAGAAGAAAACAATTAAATGTGTGAAAATTAGGCAATAAAATAAAAAAGTAAATAATGTAATGGTAATTTTCATTAATGTGCTTTGACTTGAACTTCAGAGACTTTTAAACACTTAATTAAATTGCCAGGTTTGATGGATTTTGACTAAATGTAATTATTGGTTTAATGTTTCTGCATTTTTCCATTTAGTCCACCATTGATTGACTGACATGATATTTCCTTTCGCCGACTGTGTAGGTGGTTCCATCCCAATATCACCGGCATTGATGCGGAGAAGCTTCTCTTGTCACGCGGCATACACGGCAGTTTCCTGGCAAGGCCAAGCAAGAGCAAACCAGGGGATTTTACTCTGTCTGTCAGGTGGGGTCCCTGCCTTTTCTATTCACGCTCATGTTGTTTTGGTTCATTAGCTTAGCATCTTTAGCCTGTTTTTACCTCCCATTGGTGCAAAGTTCAGCAAGAGTATAAGCAAAGCTTCAGGGTGTTAAGGTCCTTATGCAGAGGAGATTATGCAGAGGCGTATTTGCACGGAGAAAGACATTCTGACAAGCCGCTGTACTGTTCTTCGTTCAGAGGGTTCTTGGATCGTGTCAGATAACATACAGACATCTCCATCGACAATTCCTTCTCTAACATTTCGGAATGAGTTTGCACAATACTGTGTGAATACTGAGAAGTGCAACCTTGCTGTGCCACTGTGCCACGCAATACAACATATTGGGTAACCTGTTCTGCTGCAGATTTGCAAAAAAGAAATGCAATATATCTGGTAAATAACACTCACTGGTGCAGTGTGGTTTATGTGGAGTGAGCGTGAGAGAGAGAGAGAGAGAGAGAGAGAGAGAGAGAGGGGAACAAACTGAGGCATACATTGAGCGAGGAAGCAATGGAGACATTTTACTGTAGAATGTTTTAGAGGCACACTTCCTTGGCATTGGAGGCTTTCAGAGGCTCTTCAATCAGTCAAATGCCAAATGCCTGGAAAAGAGCTCGAAAGTATTTATTTGTTCCCCCTTTACTCTTTATCTGTATTTGGCATGGCTATAATGCACGTGTTCGTGTGTGTGTGTCTGTGTGTGAGCGACAGAAAGAGAGAGAGAGAGATTGTGATTGTGAGGGGTAAAGCATTAGTTATGGAGTTCTGATTAAACATTGCTACTTGTGAGAGAGAAAGAGAAAGAGAGGGAGATATCTATTCTGACACCCAACAGTGGAGAAGTGAAGCCATAGCCTGTCGTCATTAAGCATACACACATACAGGTACACCTACAGTACACGCACACGTACACGTACACACTGATACACATACACAGTGTGAGGTCAGTTAGTCAGAGTACAACTCGAGGCCACCTGCTTGTAAGTAGTCACTTTGAACTGAGCTGTGGAGGAGATAATAGGAAATGTGCTTCGCTAGCATCAAATAGCTATGTATCTATGTCTGTTAAACTAGACAATATGACACCTTTATAGTAGGGCTGGGAGTCGATTCAAAAAGATGAACAAATTTATCGCGCAAATTGCTGTGATATTTTTTTCTTCTGCTTTTTGTTCTTTTATGGACATGAATAAAAAGACAGGAAGCAAATGGGAGAGAGATATCGGGGAAAGATCGGGAAAATACATAAGGCCAGATTCGAACCCAGGCCCATATGGTCATAGACCTAGGCTATTGCTGGTGCCACTGCTCCAGCCAGTAGTTGTTTGCTGTTATATTAATGTTTAAAATATAATATAGACACATTTTAAATTACAAACAAGTTGGAACACTATACCAGTTACAGCTATGGATGGTACCGATACGATGCTGAGATCGGAAATCGGTCCAAAACTGACATAAATAGCTGGATCGGTATCGGTGACAATTGGACAGTTGTAACCAATACATGATGCTAATCTAATTACATTCATTTACACACGTAGGTCTGCTGTCAAGCATCAGCCATGTCTAACCTACCAAGGCCACACTATCAGCCGCAGGTTAATAAAATGCATCTAAGTCCTAAAATAGAGATTGTCTGTCATTTACTTTGCAACTTAACTTAAAACTTAATTTAACACTGGAATCGGATCGGTACTCGGTATCGGCTGATAC
>JAOEGT010060816.1:0-7500 GCA_025447795.1 Speoplatyrhinus poulsoni
GCCTCTTCCGAAAAATGACGTCTGTGTAGCCAGCTCATTTAAGAATTGAATCCTCTTTATTGGAACAATAATGAACCTTTGGAGTCAACAATCAGCCAAAGTGAAAACATTGCAGCCTCTCAAACCAGATGATTGGACAGATTGGTCCAATATATACATTAATATACTATACATTAAGTACTATACATTAAGTACTATACATTAAGTTTTCTACGACCAGAAATCTCGTTCTTGTAACGTAGTAATGCAGCATTACTTGGATTAGTAATTGTAATACTATTACTGTTTTGGAAATAGTAATTAGTTACACTTGTAGTTACTGAAAAAAGTGATATTACAGTAACTAGTAATTGGTAACTAGTTACTGGTAACCTAGTTACTGCCCAACACTGATTTTGAACTAATGATTTATAGTAATTGGGGACTTACGAGTCCATATTTCAGTAATTCATTAAATTAATTCAAACGGTTTGCAGCAGAATTATACAACATGATCCGCTTCATACACTGTCCTCCAGCTCACGGTTCATTCAACATCTATGTATATGTGCAGATAAAAATTGACCTATATAGCCAGCAGCATTATAAAGACATATGTAACTAATAAATTAATGTATGGTACAACATTTTACATTGAAGTCATTAAACAATAAATGATACACAGAGCATTTTTAAAATATAACCGCAATTTGCATGTAATTGGACTACGTGTTCTTAAAGTATTCATTATTAATCAGTGTATACAGTTTGCCTCGCTTTTGTCCTTCCTTGACTTTTCCTAAATTGCCATTGAGCACATGCTTAGGTCTTAGAAAATCTATGGTGAGGTTGTCGATAAGATAGGTAAACGCCCCAACCCCCATTTCCCGACTTCGATGGAACTGAAATTGCCCAATAATTAGAAATAAAAACATACAGATGTCTTCAGGCGCTGTGTTTTAATGAAAAGCCTGTGAAAAAGTATCTTTGTTTCTAGTGTTAAAAAGGACACATAAACTACTGGCTGTTCCTTGTTATGGAGTGGGGGGGACTGACTCAAATGAACGAAATGAAATACTTGAATGATTTGTTAGTTTTACTGAAAGACTCCAAAAGATCTGTCAGTAAGTAGTCGGACTTTCCATCACTACTGGCAGCTTGTGGACGAGACAGAGGCATAATCCATAAGCGGCAGCTGAAATATGTGCCGCCACGCCCGCTTGTGAAGGCAGCGGATGCTGCAGATCAACGTTGTGAAGATTAAACCCGGTTGAAATCAAACGTCTCTTCAAAAGGCTGACTTGGAGATGACAAACATAGCCTTACTGGCATTCTGCTCCTCTGCACTTTATTGTAACACTAACTGGGGAGAATATAACACCTTGGGGTCAAAAAGATAGATTTAAATTATCCAGTTGAAGAGACAGCTGGGTTTACACATAATATTTATTAATAAAACACTTACTGAAAGAATTGTGTGACCTCTTTTGTTAGACTAGTCAGTCTTCTTGAAGCAATACCGTTTTTTTTAAATAGAAATAATTGTTTAAAAAAAAGTCTTAAACTTAAAGTTATACGGCCACAAAAAAATGTTTGCACGAGGGTGTGACAAGGTATTAACACTTTATTTTAGTATCATAATAAAAAGCATTGAGAATATAATATATTATGTATACATCATAAAGGTATATCAAATATGTATGTTATTACATCATTTAGTAAAACTACATTAGTAAAGATAATAAATAAAATATAAATATATAAATAAAAGTAAAATACGTTGTAACAAGATCGGGCCTGTACCAAAAGACATAAAGACATAAAAGTGAAAGCGTTGATAGTTCATAGTTACAAAGGTGAATGTATATATATATATATATATATATATATATGTATATGCTGCAATAGTGACCGCACGCCTCAGCAGTTGGTTCCAGTCCATTGCCTCTCCATTAGTGCCACTCATCTGCACGTGTCCTTGTCTCAATGCGGGACACTGCCTGCTGTACCTGTCGGCCATTGCAGGGCAGGCGGGGGGCACACTTAGAGCCTTCAGCTGTCAGTAGGGGGAGCGAGTGGAAGCCGTCCCTCTATATCACAGGCCTAAGTGCACATATGTCCTCTCCAGCATGACATGACAGCCGAACCTCTTCCAAGTCTGTGCGTGCGTGCGTGCGCGCGTGCGTGCGTGCAAGTGTGCCTGCGTATGCGTGCGTGCGTGTGCGTAAATCAGTGGGAGTGAACACTCTCTCACGTGTGTACACACGTGCGATTCTGCGATATGTTTGCACTAGTGTGTGTGTGTGTGTGTGCGTGTGTGTGTGTGTGTGTGTGTGTGTGAGTCACTGTCTGTTTATCTGGCTGTCTGCCTGCCTGAATGTCTGCCTGTTTATTTGTCTGCATGTGTGTCTGTCTGTCTGTCTGCCTGGTAGTCTGAATGTCTGTCCTGTGGTCCAATAATGACATCGGAAGCTGGCAGAGAGTCATGTGGTTGGGCCCGGGCATCGGGGTGAGGCCGGGTGAGGCGGGGGTGCAGCACAATAAAGCCAATAGGGCAGCATGAAGAGCTCTCTGGGTAGGAGAGATCCCTGGCTGAACGTGCATAGTGATTTCTCACCATACAGTCTATATGTGTCCCCTCAGGGATCAGTTCCTAATAAAGAACTGTCTGGTCTGTCTTCATAGAGGTGGGCTAGCATGAGGGGGCTTTAGCTGCGTGTGGTGACTGGGTGCCTACAGAGCCTGCATTTTTCATTATTCTGTTATGATAATTGAAAAAATTTTTATGATTTATTGACAATAAATGTTTATCACAAATCAACCAGCAGTCTGAATTTAAGTATAATTTTCACATATTCATTTTACGTGATATTTAAACATACGATTGTAGGCGATTGTTTGATTTCTGAAGTTTAATGGTTTTACTTGTCTGTATACTGTAGGTAATGTCCGGTGCCACACTAGTGCAGTGCTTTATATACTAATTTATAATGTTCTATTTATTTTAAGCAGTAACCGTAGTCTACTTAGTCCTGTAAACTGACTTGCTCGTTTAGTTTTCTAAAGAGTTTCTCATTGTAATTTTTAACGTCCGACTTGGTAATTGAATTACGTACACTAGTTGGTCGTCGTGCATGTCAATCAAAATACATCTCCTGTCAAGTAGGCGGGTACTGACGCAGTTAGCCAGCGCTGTGTCCCAGACTTTACGTGGTAATTTTCTGGCTGGGTGGCTGCAAATTAATTGGCTGGGTGCAGATTTGGCTGTCGTGGCCCTAGGAGATGATTGGAATGTGGCTTCAGACCTGCCAAACCGTCTGTTATGGTTTCATTAACCATGGGAGTTTGTCAGCATGCAGGACGGAGAGAGGCGCAACGCGAAGGGCCAAAAAAGTTCTCCCCATTAGGCAGACACAGAGCCCAGATGAATGCTCTGAAGCGGCAATGCCAGGTCACACTGACCCATAACAATCACACATGCACGCGTGCGCACGCACACACACACACAATTTATTGTGCTTTAGCTAGCTTGAAATACATTTTGGCTGATCATCACTGACTTCATTCACAGCCATGTTGAGATCAGTGGAAGTATTAGCAACTCAAGGCTCACTGAAGTGGTACTGTATCTCTCCCATGAATCATGCAATAATAAACAATCTGCGGTTCATACCACGAACAGCTAAACTGCACTGCTAAGGGCATTGTGAATCACGTTCACTACAGTGGGCCTGATAGCACCGCTGTATGGGTCATGCTGTACCAGACCCCTGAACAGCCCCACATCAGACGGATCAATCACCAGGGATCCTCACACTGGCTCCATTGTACGGCCGGGCCCGATACCGGAGTCAAGGAGCACACTGGCAGCTTCTGTTATCGTCTGTTCTCCGGGCCGTGGACAGGCCAAAACAGCCCTGCCTTTGTCCCCCACGCCCGTATTGGTGGAATCTGAAAGTAAGCAGATTTGTAACGGATATTAACAGTAGCCTTCCAGAACAATGGCCGAGAGGACAGTGCCACAACGTGTAGAACAAGTGCGTCTTTTATGTACAGCGGGGGCCTTAATTGTTGGGCTGGAGTTGGGGTTGGGGGAATGGGGAGGGGGGGGGCTGAGGAAGTGAGAAAATGTACACTGTTCTTTAATCTGTGTTGTTGCACACATGCACACAGCTGTCGTAGTACAACATACTGTACGCAATCTCCCTCTGTTGGCCAGGCACCTTAATGGAGGCATGTTACACATAACTACACATACATGCACAATATGACAGACACATATGTAGTGAAGATGCTGGGGAGTCTGTGTTACTGTATCTTGTACTACTACTACTACTACTACTACTACTACTACTACTACAACTAATAATAATAATAATAATAATAATAAATAATAATTTCTTAAACCTGCTCATGAGATTAAAAATATATTTTTTAAGAGCGTTCTGGCCATGATAGGCAGTAAATCACAATTATTCAGACATCATGAATCAAATATATAAAACAACTGGTAAAAACCATTATAAAAGCCACAATCCTAAAGACAGCCAGTTAGAAACATTGACAGGGAAGGAAATCAACCTCAACAGCTTATAACTGACTTAAATTACGGAAAGTTCTTTCCATTTTTAAGATACTTTGCAAAGCATTCCAAGCTGAAGGGGCAGAGTACATAAAAGCCCATTTGTCGATATCAGTTCTAGCATTTGGGACAGTTCATAAAATAAAGTAATGTCAATAAAGGGAGTAGACATATTTTATTGTGAATTAAAAGGCACAAAAACGAATATAATTACTATTAGGTATTTAGCAGATGCTGAGTGTGAGTACACTTTCAGGTATTAAGGAGCAGCTAGGGGTTAGGCAGCGTGCTCTAGGGAGCTTACAGGTTGGCTGTGCTTGTTGAGGATCAATGCCACAACCGCCCTGACCCTCAGACTATCCTGCCCCGTCACACCAGACTGGAGGCATCCTCCATATGTCCACTAATCGCCTCATATGGCTATCATTCATTGTCATCGCGACTGGAGGGTTTGCAGATGTATCTTCTCATAAAGAAATATAAAATAAATTGATAAAACACATAAATGAATGAATAAATAAAGATCAACAAAATTGACACGATACATTTGAACCGTACAAAACATTTTAACCTCACATAACGGGCATTGGTCCTTAATGATTATACTACTGCCAACAAAAGGCTGCCTACAGAGTTATGCTGGGCACGGCTTTTGTTGTCTCTGGTGGTTTGACAGAACAATCACCCTTTGAAAGCTGTCATAATAGAGCAGAGAACATGGATGGTACACAATACCCTATGTATTGAAACCTGTGTGCTCTTATTCCAGTAATAATAAGGTCTTAAATAAACGGTACGTGTGTGTGGCCGTGCATATTTGGTGGATACAAAACTGCCCCCATCTATAGTTACAGACAGTAATGGGAGGAAGTTGATCAGGAAATAGAGACGCTTCTTTAGTTATCTTTATTTGTACAGAGGAATATCTGGGCCTGAAGAAATACAGAAAATGCATTACCTTCCTCATTGCAAGTATTGTTTATGGCCTGTTGTTATATGCACTGTGCTGTATCACTCATGTTTTACTAAAGATTTGAATGACATTACATCTATATTTATCAATATTGGATAGGCTGGAGATGACCAAATTCCAGCATTTAAATTCAGAAAGTAATTACAACATGTTTGATGTAATTTAATTTAGAGCAAAATAGTTATTAATATAGAACATCTAAATCAAAGCATATTGTGCTTAATGTTCCCATAGGACATATATTACTGTATGTAGCTTCTGTGCTCTACAGAACTCCTTAAAACGCCTTTAAAGTTTCAAATATAATTTAGGGAATTTGAAACCAAGACCAATAACCTAAAACACATGTTTTTATGATCTGAGACTATTTAAAAAAGAAACAGACATTTTGTGTAAATATTTCCTAGATTTGTATTTTGTATCGAACAATGCTTTGTTAGTGCCAAAATAAATATTCTGACCATATTTGTTTGGGATGTTCCCGGATATTTTTGTCGTATGAACTCTTTGGAAAAAATATTATTAGGTATAGCTCAGATTCATACAGCCATAGTCTATCATTTCTTAAAAATGTGATTAGCTCTGATTCACCCCACCCAAGGCAAGTAAGTGCATGATGTATTTGATCTGAGAGGCTGTTCACAATTCACATAATGTAACTGATTCAGAGACCTATTGTTATACTAAGTGTAGATTATTACAAGAAAAATGCTACATACAGTACAATACAGTATTTATATCTGGGCTCTATCTAGAAAGTAATCTTTACGGCATATTGCCTGATTGACAAAAGTACTAACGGCTAAATGAAGCACTATAAACTATGACAAAGGAGGAACAATGTCTATTTTTATAGCGTTTCTCATCTGATGTCAGTTACTGTATTTAACAGCACACCACAGTCACAATGCTTTGTTGCTAGGAAAGAAATTGCACCGTTCTCTGCCATTGGCCGGAAAGACCTCCATGTTCATCCAATAACACATCATCGGTTATGGGACAGTGATAGCCATCCAGACACAATTATTATAGTGTCTGTGTTTGTGGTTGAAGTGGACTGAAAGGTACATTTATTGTAAAGGTCAAGTCTGAAATCGGTGTGTGTGTGTCTGTATGTTTGAGAGGGGGTGGAGGTTAAACTCTGTGTGTGTGTGTGTGTGCGTGCGCTCGTGCGAGTGTGTGTGTGTGTGTTGATGTTCATCTAACAGAAGAAGGCCTTAACAAAGCAGATTACTGACACCAAGCTAAATATGTACAGTATATCCAGCTGGAAATATTGTGATAGCTACAGTATGCACTCATCATATCCTAGCTATTCCCACATAATAGCCTACTCTATATTGTAAGAATAGCATAATAGCTAGGTACCAACTGTGCACCTATATAGTACATTAGCTATTGGCAGGCGTGTTTAGACCTGGTTTGAGTACCATGGTGACTCATAGCTTCTGTTAGTGTCCCCATGAGACCAGTAACATGATATCACATGAAGATGTCACAAGTTCAATGTCGAGCATTTAACAGTAGGCTATATTGCAATAATAGGTATTGCAAATACAGTATAATAAAAAAGCATAATTTTAAAAGTATGATTTTATTGTGAATGAAAACGCGCTTTCAAAGAGAAAGAGGCAGACTTTTTAAGAAATCATTGGCTGTTGTGCTGCCACATAATAATGGCTTTAAGATGATGTTTTGACTTTATTTCTGCGTAGGCCTATACATGACTCGAGGTGCATCTTCTCATCTGAGTTGATATATCTTGCGGGACCATAAGTAATGATTATCACTCACTCGCTCACTGTCCCAAAATCAAGACTCTGCACTATGGGGGACCGGGCTTTCAGTGTTGCTGCCCCTAAACTGTGAAACACTGCTGAAACCCGCAACTCAGACTCTTTAATCAGTTAAAAACAGACTGAAGACTGATCTGTTCAGGCTAGCTTTTGCCATGGCTTAGCCTGAT
>JAOEGT010060816.1:12500-17644 GCA_025447795.1 Speoplatyrhinus poulsoni
ATTTCCACATCAAGACAGTCTTAAAATCACATTAAAAAAAAAAAGGTAAAACAACAATACATTCATGATGATAAGTCATTACACAAAAAAATTAAAATATATTATAAGATCTCATCATCTACGCAAATGGCTCAAGCTAACACACAATGTTTGCGTAACAGTGAAGTGAAGAGAGAGTACAAAGCACTCTTTCAGGGCATCACATTTACGGACATGTAATCTTTAACTACGTCGACTCAAAGGACAGAAAGGACAGAGTCTTGCAACGTAATGATCGGGGGTCAGTTTTTCAACCAGTAACTACTAATCTCATCGACATCAACTGACAGTAAGCTCACACTCCTGACTCCTCAGAGTAGCTCATATACATCTGCGAGTCGGTTCAGTACCTCGTCCCACAACTTGAGGGCATCGTCCGTAAGACATAATGTCGGTGGTACTGCAGACAGTTCCCTGAGAACCCAAGACACACTTCCCTACACAAATGACAGCTATGGCAAAATGCTGGGACCAATTAGTCATCTCTGGGCCAGAAGTATAAAAAATAAAAACAAACACCCACCCACCAATGAATGACATGGTGCAGCATTACGAGAGAATGTCATAAAAGCCAATATTTACATTCCAAATTGCTCAGAGAATCTCAGCAATGCTGTGAGGAATTCTTCCTTTTCATTTCCCCTATCGCCAGGAATATATTTGTAAGGAGTTTTTTTCCAACCCTACGTGTTCAGTGTCTGTAACGTGTACAAACACATCCTACAGCACTGTGCTGGTGGCAGAAAACCTGGATCTATTAGAGCGCACGTTGTCACTAACTGCGTCCAATGCGTTAACTATTTGGACGGTCGCGGAGCCTCGGTTTGTTCACTACTGTGGCAATCAGCTGTTTTCCAAAGTGGTGATCATTTGGATGATCCTGATCCTGTAAACAATGAAAGATGGCCAAGTCTCTCATACACTAACCCAGTGTGACACATATCAGTAAAGTCTAGCATGTACTGCGCCTATAAAGGTTGCATTTACTGGTCCATTATTTTTCACTGTACATACTTGATACAGTGCATGTCTATATATGTCTATATATATATATATATAAACTTTATTTTGTGGCTGTGTGTGCATTTATATGGATAGGGTTTTTTGCATTCTATATTCCAGGCGCTGGATCTTTTTTGGCATTAAGCAACAAACAGCTCCTAACAGTAAGTTAGTAGTACAACCTCTTTTTCCTGACACGCTGAACAAACTCAAATCCTTCACAGTTTGCGGCAGCGTCCGCCCGTTTTCACCCTACATAATATTTCTTTTTTGTTTTTCAATATATCATAAAAAAATAAGTTATTGCGCATCCAAAAAAAAGTGCATTGTATATTTGAAAAATATCTCTCTTGCCCTTTTGCCATCGACTATGCTTTCCTCCGCTTCGACGGAAGGGGTGTCGGTGAAGGGGCCGTCTCCGCCAGTCGGCGGCCGGGGTTCAAGGGTCAAGGGGGGGGGGGTATATATGGGCAGAGGCAGATAAAGAGAAGAGTGGCGGGCAAGGAGGGGAAAGAGACGCTGCTACGCGATCACCATGGGAACATCGTCTGAGAAGCCGCTGATCATGGGGGCGTCCTCGTCATCGTCACCTTCAGAGGAAGAGACGGACATGAGAGTCAGGATTGAAAGGAGGGCCAACAAGATCACGTTGATAATAGCATGGTCGTACTCAGTACTACAGTACACAGTTCTTCAGTTGGAACGTAGCAAAGGACAACAATTCAATACAGTATATTTTCTTATATCTTAGTATCTTTTCCAATAACTGTGATATGATTTTAAAAACACATTTCCGATATTTCGAGAGGCTATCTATTACAGCATTTGTCACTGACTGACTCTCCTTCACCCCAGCTTTGAGCCTGAGTCATTGCACAACTTTCAAACATGCTAAAACATGATATGGAGATGCTTTATTGACACGATGTTTTACACAACAGAGTTTCTGCTAGCCAGTAGTTACTGGTTTTTGCCGGGCTAAATTGGTGTAAAAAAATACACAATTTAAAAAAAAAAACTGCCAATAACACCCACAGTAAGACTTTATTTTTTGTTTCCCTGTCTTCAATTTATGTACTGTAGGACGATAAAGTACGTAATCTTTATAACTATGTCTAAACTGTGCTTATTATTAAGTTAGTTTTACATTAGAAATGTTAAGACAATAATAACTGATCTAATCTAATCTCTTCAGTAGTAAACAGTAGTTTACATCCAGTACACCATCAGACGTTAAAGGGGAGGCCTCACCCAGCTCGTATCCAGAGGAGAAGATGGCCGACCCCAGGCGCGAGTTGTAGTGGGAATTGGCGAAGGTGGTGAAGTTGTTCTGGAGGCGTCGGTGGCGGAGGTAGAGGGCCACCAGGACCCCACATACACCCAGAAGCAGCAGGAAGAGCACAGGGACCACCACCATGGCCATGTCTCCCGACTGGCTCTTACTGCTGGAAGCATCACTGGCCCCTGCAGTGACAGTGGGAGTGTCAAGTCAATGTCCCGTAATCACATTACCGTCTCAGAGGGCTTTACAAGCCCACATTTCACATGGAAACAAACAACACCCCCGTAAACCTGCTCCTCTTCCTGGGCAAGGAAACACTTCTGTAAAAAGTAATAAAAAGGCAATAAACCTTGGAAAGCGACCACAGAGAGAGGAATCCACCCCTCCAGGATGGCTAGGAGGCAATAGGTGTCGATAGGGCAACAAGATCTAGCAATAATACTTTGAATGGAAAGCATTACATTGTGTTGTAAATATGGACTAACACGTATGAATTAAATATGTTTTGAAGCGTCAAGAGTAAATTAATAATATTAACAGATGCCACAAGAGGATGTGTTGGTCCCAGTTGGGCCATGTCTGTTCAGGTCTGAGGGTGTGTTCTGGTACTAGTCACTACCAAACCCACCTCTTCTGAATATACCTTGGGACCTCAACCACTGATCTCCCTACCCATATGCACTCCACTAAGAAACCTCTCTAATGCCAATCTTTCAAAGTTTTCCTCCTGGTTACATTTTTAGAATATTAGCACTTTATTGGTACGTAGACTTCTAGTACAGTAAATTTGATACATACATACATGGTAGATTACATAATGTATGTTGCAAATGTATAACCTACTGTAGTTAGCCCTAATGACATGCTGCTGTTGTTATCCTAACAGAATGTCGGCTGCGTACAAATGTCTTTCTAAGTTGCTTTAAATAATAGCGTCTGCTAAATGCTGTAAATATATGCCACCGGTGTGCACACACACACACACACACACACACACACACACACACACACACACAGCACACCCACACACAGTATGCCAGACCTGCTCCTAGCTGGTCGTAGAGCAGAAGGGCCGGCTCGCCACAGAGCTGCCCAGCCAGCAGGCAGCGGGCCTGGACGGAGAAGGTGTAGTTGTGGCCCGCTAGCAGGCTGCTGATGCGGAAGTAGGTCTCTGTGGTGTTGCCCAGGTAGGACGTCTGGTTGGTCACGCTGTCGTACACGTGCACCTCGTAGCCCTGGCGACAGACGGACACGGCAACGCTAGTTAGTGCACCTGCGTGCCCAAATTGGCTGCACTTACAGTACTACACGCATCTAAAACATGGTGTGGTCTTCACCTAAGTTACAATATGAACAAACACAATCGGTTTCAACTGATAACTATATCGTACTGTTCCAAACAGATCCACCTTCACAATCTGTTTTTGATCCAGGCTGATTCCCACGGCGAAATTAAACTGAAATAGGCGGCAGTTCTATTTCTTGACGGAGACGCTTCCGGGACATTCCCGGAAGCGACCAACTGCCAATCAGACAGAACACATAATTTCAGTTTGGCTTGTTGCTATGGAAACGCAGCGAAAACACAACAAGACGCTCCCGCTTCCGACACGCTGCCGGTGGGGCAGGGTGCAGTGCAGATGACGGAGCAGGAACGCATCGCAGACGTGACGGAACAGAGACGCGCCCGGTGGAAATTGGGGGTCAGTCTGGAAAGCCTGGAAATATTTTGAATGTGTCCGAGAAGCAACTGAACTTACCGATGAAGTTATTCCAAAGGGTTCACATGAGACATGCTTGCCATTATACATGAATTCACATACTGCAGCTCAAAGAGCGCTGCCTCTGCACACCTTACACTAGGCTGGCATGCAAGATCAGATTTTCGGTGAGAAGACAGCAGCTGTCTATTATATGGTTCGTGTTAGACTTGGGTAGCAGCTAGCAAGCATCTCACCCGGCTCTCGTTGAAGCCTTTTTCCCTGACAGCCAGACTCTTCCAGAAGAGGAACACGTGGTCTCTCTCTGTCAAAATCTTCAAGGCTTCAGGAGCAGCTAGGGGAACTGACACAAAGGGAGAGAGGGGATAAATAATCCTTTCTAAAAAAAGAAACATTCACCGTAGCAAGCTACTGCACCAAATATGCCAACAGTAATAAAGCTTAAATATACTGTAAAAGAAATACATATACATTTAAAATAGCCTATAATCTGATCATTTTAATTATTTTGATGTGGAATACACCTTTCCAGTGTGTTTTTGAATAAAACGCACTCTTATAGTAGAGATTTGAAAGGAGCGACTCATCTCTGAGGTGTAGATGGGAAATTTGGTACAGACACTATAAGAAACTGATGAGGACGAGACTGTGTTTATAAAGACCCAGTTTGGACCAGATGTATTCCACCTGCTGCCATGTCCTGCCATGACCACTCGTGTGGGAGTCACGGACAATTGAAAGAAAGGAAGCCAATAAAATGAATAAAAGAAGAAAATTGCATCGATATGGGGCCTTCACCACAACAGCTCCCCCTGTGGTGGCGGCGGGCAGTGCGTTTACCCGTGCTCAGAGTGAAGCTGGCCTCCTTGCTCATGTTGCGCAGGCGCACCGAGATGCTGTAGCGGCCCCCGGGCTCCAGGCCTCTCAGCAGGTACTCCACCGTGTTGTTGGCCGTGCTCACCTTGTAGTCGCGCTCCTGCTTACGGATCACGTCGCGCACGTGGACCGCGTACGTCTGGGGGTACGCACGCACGCACGCACGCACACACACACAGTGCGGCAGGCCTGGCTAAGAAAACAAAACAAAAGCTTGGATTACA
>JAOEGT010060836.1:0-17641 GCA_025447795.1 Speoplatyrhinus poulsoni
CTATATATATATATATATATATATATATATATATATATATATATATTTAATATGCGCGCCATTCTACACAGTAGTCCCTGACTTTTTTTTCATACCGTTATCGTCCTTCCACTCGTGAACAGTCCAGATTCAGATGTACTGTTCGCGTTTGAGCGAGGGCCAGCTAGCGAGGATGAGCTAGCGAGGGCCAGCTAGCGAGGACGAGCTAGCGCAGATTCACCTCGCCGGAAGTCCACTCCGCCCGCCCTGAAATGTGACGTTCCTGGATCGTTAAGCGATCCCGACCATTCCGTTTTGAATTTGTCCTCCTTGCTTTTTTATGTTCGCTTGTAATAATCACGGGTAGCATGTTGTGCTTTTTTGGCCGTGTTTTTACTTATAAAATTGAGTATAAGTACAGATGAAATGTGCATGTCTTTGAAAAACATAACACTAGCCCATGGAGGATGGTGTTTTGACCCCTTCCTCTGCTGTGTGTTCCAGTGACTGTTTCGGGGTGCTGGACTGTGAGTGGTGTATGGTGGACAGTGATGGGAAGACTCATCTGGACAAGCCATACTGTGCCCTGCAGAAGGAGTGCTTTGGGGGCATTGTGGGGGCCAAGAGCCCCTATGTGGACAGCATGGGCATGATTGGTAAATGGTGGTCCACTTATGAATGTTTTCTGTCCGTCCACAAGGTGGCCCCAGATATTTATGATGAGTACAAAAATGGGTTAAGTTTTCTTTCTTTTTTTTGTTTTCTCAACATGCTTTGCTTTATCCAATCATGTTCCTCAGATCCTCACATGCAAATGGATGGTTGCCCCTGTGTTTGCCCTCATGGTGATTAAAGGCAAACACTGTGTTAATACATTATGTATGGAAGCACCATGCTCCATGAGAGGTTACAAAACAATTGACAATGAATTTGACACTGGAGTGCGTTATAATTTCATCCAATACTATTTTAACTAGTTTTACTCGTACCAGCGGACATGAGGCTTTCTATCTGGTCATGTTCAGGATCTTGGTGATTGTTAACACGCCATTTGTAGCTCACAGTAAAGCTGAGTTTAGATGGGTTCCTGATGCTTCTGTCACTTTGATGTACGCTGGCGAGGTCTTACCCTGGTCTGATGTTCTCAAGCCAACAGCAGCACCCTTAATTCCCCCACTCCTCCCAACCCCCCATCCCCCCTTCCTTCCCCCAGACGAGGAGGTGACCTCTCTGAGCATGATAAAGAGTGCCCCAGTCGGACCGGTTGCTGGGGGGATTATGGGATGCATCATGGTCCTTGTACTTGCTGTGTACGCCTATAGACACCAGATCCACAGACGCTCGCACCAGCACATGTCCCCACTGGCTGCACAGGGTACGTGCACGCACGCACGCACGCACACACAACCACAAATCACAATACAACAACACAACAACACAACAACAGGCATCAAACAACACACACACACACACAAGGGCTTCTGAATACATGCTACAATGGCAGCAAATGAAATCGGCACAGTCGCCCGTAGACCTGCATGCTGTGCCTTGGTCTAACTAACAGAACAACAGGAAGCATTGCACTACAGCTGCAGAGCTCGCTTACGGTGCATTTACAACAACGGACTGGAATGATGCAATGCCTAAAATACTAACTTTCCCACCGCATCCCAAAGAAGCCTGTGTTGTCTTTACACTCTGAGGATTATGTTGTGATTTGCTCCCGTGGATATACAACCTGGTTCTCTGCCTTCCAGTCAAGTAAACATGCGCTACAACAGCTGGCATTAGCAATTAGCACCATCTTTTGTATAATTTCAATAACTACTCATTGGCATAAACATTCACATTTTGAATTGAGCTCATTATACGTTCTGACAGTTTGTATGCACGTTGGTATAGAGGTGATGGATGCAACAACTGGTAGAGCGTATCAAGGTGCCATATTGATTTATTGTAAAATAAATGCACTGGGCTGTGAGCTTCTGTTCATGTTAGAAGTGATTACATTAATTAAAGTGTAGCTCGGCTCCCAAAATGCAATATGCGGCGCAACTTGGTGGATACTGTATAACTAGTTATCAGTTGAAAAACTGTTGAAATTAAAAGCTAGTCTTGTGCACATCCTTTAAATTTTGGTTTAACAGCATGTGTGCTATACATATATGCTATACACATGCGCACACACACAGAAGGGAGCAAAACACCCTCTGTCTCAGGAGCTAAATCGAGTTTAACGCTATGAGTAATCCCCACATCGATAGCCACTTTGTTTAATCCTGTTTCATTCTAGGATTCATCAGGATTCACTGCAGGAAGAATGAGGATGTTAGCTGTTAGGGTGGTCGACTATCAGCCAAAATGCCATGGGTTAGATTCCAAGCATGCCTGACCTACCAATAAGCATATTTGAGCAAGAGCAAGATACTTATAATAAATTTGTACTGACTGTAAGACCCCTTATGTAAAAGCTCTGGCCTCTGCTAAAAAATTACAACTAAAAAACAGACACTTACGATCAATGAGAGTCAATTCTTCATTCAGAATCATTCTTGCTAACTTGCTAACTAACTTGCTAACATTGTTGCTAACTTTGAGCTCAAATCAAAACAGTATAGCTCCGGTATCCTCCGTGGCGGTGTCT
Source organism: Speoplatyrhinus poulsoni (assembly GCA_025447795.1). NCBI lineage: Eukaryota > Metazoa > Chordata > Actinopteri > Percopsiformes > Amblyopsidae > Speoplatyrhinus > Speoplatyrhinus poulsoni. The sequence continues at coordinate 2,624 of JAOEGT010060836.1, forward strand.
CACACGTCGAAATGCATTGTGAAGCAAAGTGTAGTGCTACAGAGAACGGTAAGCTAGCCAACTGCGAGGAGATATTTGGTGAATTTAGCTTACATTTAGCTTGCAATAGCTGACTTCTGCAATAGCTTTTAAATGATTTCACATCCATCTAATGTATTTAACCATAATGCATTGGCCCTCTTGTTTTTCTCAAGAAATGTCTGTAAGAATGTCAAACCTGGACAATGAGCGAGATGAGAGAGATGAAGATAGCCATGAAGACAGAGGAATAAGTAAGAAACCATATGATTATATAATATTGATAATTAAAATAAGTGAATATTATAATATCTTTAATAGAATGCTGCTAAATATAATGCTGCTAAATGTGACAATGGTGGGACATAATATTGCAATGCCAGTGAAATGAGCTTTGTATTCATAAGGTTTGTGTTTATGTAGTTGTCCCTCATTTCCACTGCCTTCCAGTCAGTAACACCCGCTTTATAGCGGCGGTGATCGAAAGACATACCCACAGCCCTGAACGCAGGCGTAGGTACTGGGGACGGTCGGGCACAGAGAGCGATCATGGTAAGAGACAACGCACGCACGCACGCACGCACAGTGTATATATACACAGAGGCTTTCAGAGAAAATGGGTTAGCATGGCCGGGAGTGACTTCGTGACTAGGGATGCAGCGATTAACCGGTTTCAGTATTAACCGGGATTAAAACCACCACGGTTTTATAACCGTAAAGGCTCAGCTACACTTTTCTTTCCTCGCCCTCAAAATAGGGACATTTTGGTTGCACAGTGAGGACAATCAAACATTTCCAGGTGCAATCTGCAGATTGCAGACGGGACAAATGCAAAGTTACTCGAAAAATGCTGTGCAGCGCATCATGAGAGCAACATCATTGAATGTGATTCCTCTGCGTTCATTTAGTTGTGCAGAATGACACCACACCAAAAGAAACTGGCTGGTGATTACCTATTTCTATCAGACATACTGGTAGTTTCAGTGAACTTTGGAAAGAACAAAGATGTTTGAGACAACTCTGACGATAATTTAGCTCTAAGATATACAATTTATCTATTTATTTACTTAATTTAGCTACATGTTTGATTTATTTGAAGTTTATCCAATGTCACCAGAACCATTGTTTTTAGTATAGTCCAGGGGAGGTCGATGGAAGCCCCCGAATATAGGATTAACCTCTCCCCCCACAGGTTAGTAGCATTTTTTTTTTCTCCAGAGGAAACACTCAGTGAAGTAGCAGTGAGTTAAGAGTTGGGCCACTGGCAGTAAAGCAGGAGAAAGGTCATTAGATCGCTCTCCAAAACAACATTGCTGGTGTTGTGAAATTCATGCATAATAATCGTGAAACCGTGATTATCCCTCAGACTATAATCGTCCCATAAAAATGTATAATCGTTGCATCCCTATTTGTGACCTGCCTCAACAATCACTATGCTTGATATATTTCTACACAATGTTGTGATTTCCACACAGTGTCACGTCACCCAACCACACTTATTTACAGCATTACTGAAAAGAGGAATTGCAATGTTGTTAGTGTACACACTGTTGCAGTACAGTGCAATACAGTATGTTATGCCATGTAATATTACATTGCTGACTGATAAATGGCTTACCGAATCATTCCGGGGAACCGGAGGTGAATTTGGTATCTGCAATCACTTCTTGTCTATAGTTGTGGCTTTTCTTGTCATTCTAATGAACCAGTGGTATAAAACACTCTTAAACAAAGTCAGAACCTAATTAATTTGTGGATATCAAGAGGCTTGTTCTAAACTTCAATGATTCCAGTTTGAGTTTTGTGAGGAAAACTAATGTCACAAACACACCAGTGCCTGCCTCTCTCTCTCTTTCTCTCTCTCTCTCTCTCTCTCTCTCTGGAGGGCAGTGATGAAAGAAAGGAAATAAATATGTGAGATAGTGTAGGAGGAGGGGGACATCAAGGTTGAGCTAATAGCAGGTAAAGTTAGTGCACAAGGGGCACATTAAATACATAAAGCACAACGTTGCTACTTCAAAGATGCTGAAGGTTACACGACTGGTGGTTGACTCGGGGTTAGTTTGGTCTGCAGTTCTAAAGCTACAATTATTAAATTGGTCTCCATTTTGCTCATTTGAGGAAATAAAATATTTCAGGCTACTCCCATTCATTAAATGTGCAGTTATACTTATTTTCAGGTGGAAATTAATTTTAAGTGGTGTGCAGGTGTTTTAGGTCAGTGCCCAAATGTGAGGTTAGTTTTTGAGTTTAATTGTAAAATAATCACTTACCACTTATATTATTATATATTATATATGTATTGCCAGATAATATTTTGGATGTCCCTCCCACATCTGTGTGTTGAGTGGCTGCCACTCAACATATTTAGCCGGGCCACACGCCTTTCGCTTCGCTATATCTCCTCCTAAGCAGTTGTATTTCAAACACATAAGAGTTGAGCTGGGGAGGAATGTTAGGGCTTTTAAGGCAATATATCGCAATTCTGTATAGTATTGTTGAATTGTTTGATATTAGGCTTATGCAGAGATTGATAATGACCCATTAATTCCCGGTGCAGTGGGTCACCGGGACCGGAATATAGAAACACTGCTGTTAACGCTAGAAAATGTTTATAATCAGCTCTTTACATAATAACCCAGATGGATTCCATTTGCTGGATGTGTGGGTAGTCTCACTCTCTTAAGTCCATTAGCACTGCGTCCTCTGTGCTGTACGTCAGATACATTTACCCCCGTATTAAGCTCGACGGCACTTTCAGTAATAGGTACTGTTGATTGTCATTGGCTTCTACAGTGTTTCCTCTAGGATTTTTTTTTTTAAGCAGTGGGGGGGATAGGTTTTCGTTAGACCTGGATGGTGCGTGTTTTGGCGGTCGGAGTGAATATCGATCGTTAGGGTTAGGGTTATCATATGTGTAATATGTCACAAAGCAAACGGGCTCTATAAATAATGCTATTCTCGCCGATGACTACCATACATATTTCTTTCTAACTTAGGTCCCATAATGCTGACTTGGGCTCTCTATATGCTGATGTTTTGTGACGGCAGGGGCCGTGTACTGTATGTCTACCAGCCAGAAGTGGATACAGTGACTAATCAGCAATAGTAGAGGTTTTCTGTTAATGTATTATTATGAGGAATATAGCTTAATAAGGTTTTTTGCTACGCGGCGATGACAAATTGATGTCCCCATCCGTCTAATTATCACTGCTGTCTTTTGAAAACTTCAAACATTATTTGTGATTAAAATCAGTGTTGTTTTAATGGTGCTTAGTGCTTACTGTATATAGATGGATGCCACACTGAACTGTGGCTTAAAACACAACTTATTACGGTGGATTTATGCCAGTCAGTGAAAACAAATATTACTGTAAATATTACTGTAATGTCATAATGAGTTCATTATCATAGACTATATTATAAGCAAAACCGATAAACACACAGACACTGAACAGTTGCCAAAATGGAAGAATCCTCCTTTCTATTAATCTTTAAATTAATGTCTTAAAGGTCCAGTTCATAAATGGTGCGAGTGTATCTTTGGAAAGGGTTTGGTGTTTAACAACGCCACAACTGTAAAATGTCTCCGCAGGCTATAGCACCATGAGCCCACAGGAAGACAGCGAAAACCCGCCCGGCAACAACGACCCGCTCTCGGCCGGCGTCGACGTCGGCAACCACGACGACGACATGGACCTGGACACGCCCCCTCAGACGGCGGCGCTGCTCAGCCACAAGTTCCACCCGTACCGCCACGTGCACACGCACCACCACCCACTGCACACGCATCACCTGCAAGCAGCCGTCACCGTGCACAGCGTGGACGCAGAGTGCTGATCCAGAATGGCGCGCACTAACACCAGCATTCCAACCCACACAACTGTTAAGTATTAAAGAGGCCTGCCTTCCTGGCCGACCTTCTAGCGGTGACACGTCTCCATTAGTGGAGCGTGATCCAGCGCAGTTGGATGTTTTAAGTTCGTTTTGTCGTGAAGGAGTCTTAGGGGAGGGCCTTAATGACTCTTGAGAGCGCACAGTGACATTCAGGAAAAGCACATTTGTTTTCATTCATGTGCGTTAAGCAAAGGAAACTGGAGCTCAGATGCCTTATAAGGACAAGCACACTCCGTTGATCACATCACTGGTTTTATAGAAAAACCGTTGGCTTTTTTACATTTTTTTTATCATGGAAACCCTTCTGATTCCACCTACATGGAACACTCTGGAATTCCATCAGAAAGGCACTAATACTATTTTTTTTTTTTTAAACCACATACCTGCTTTTAACTAGAAGGGTATTGGCATGTACAGTACTTTAAAATACAGTATGATCCCTTTTCCAGAGGAGGAAATGTCAGCAGGTTCACTGAAAATCTCCTGCCTTGACCGAAGGAGGAGCCCAAATGCAGTTGGACCACTGGAGGTTTGCCAAGTGGAAATTTCTCAGACATTCACAAAGGATATAAAGAAGAAAATATTATTTTTCTACTATTTATTGAAGAGGTGGATATGTGGCACATAGCGGCCACTGTTAACCTGCCTTGATGGGGGACACTAGCCCACAACCTGCAATGCAGCACAGTTCTATCATATGTCAGGAGAACGTAGTCTACGATAAATATCACACTTTTCCTTTAGGTGTGTTTGCTTTGCAGTGACATTTGCTTATTCTCAAGGGGAAGACTTGCTTTCTCAAACAAGCTAAAGACACTGGCCCTTTAAGCTGCCAGTTGATGAACGGATGGATAAGCTAATGCCAGCTAAAAAATAAATGAAAACCTAAGGTGTAATTCACGGCTGGGTAATAGCGAATGTGTATCATTAGGATGCTTACAGAGTTTCTAAGAGGCTGTCCTGTGAGACTTTATTATTAAGTGTACATAGCCAGCGGAGGGTGTACCTTTCCTTGCGTTGTTATTGTTTATGAATTAAGTAACTTTGACGACACTCTGACACCTCACAGGCCAATGTAGTGTGAGGTCGTTGTGCTCTCATCAAGCTGGGTATTAACATGCATTTGTGTCTGACATAATCTCTAACCTAGAGAGCAAGACATGCTGCTGTTGCTATACAGATATCTGTAGGTTCTGTGGTTAACCACTCAAAACGTCTTTTATACATTTGTGTGTGTGTGTGTGTGTGTGTGTGTGTGTGCGTGCGTGTGTGATTGCAAGAGTGAAAGAGAGCGAATATCGGTTCAAAGCATCTTTATCGAATGCATTCTTTTTTTTCCCCCCAATATAGTATTGGAGAATATAGATGAATTTATGTTTTGAAAAGTCCACTTATTGTTGCTCCACTGAAGAGTCACATGACCTAGTCTGTGTTGACGTGTTTTGATTGGGTCAGAAGATCAAATCGATCAATGTGGTATCAATTTATTTTTGATTGCAAAATGTCTTTCTTTTGCAGTCTATATAAAATGAAAACCACAATAACTGTGGTGTACAGTTTTTTTTAAATGTTTGATATACAGTACATGACGTGTGTCAGACACTCATATTCGGGAGTTGAGTTCTTGGCATCTCACTATATTTTAGATGCCTTGGATGTATTTTTTTTTTTAAATACTCTTAGGTCCATATTGGATGGAAGTTAGTACCTGTAAACTGAAACCACACTTCTTGGTTTAAGTGTATTTAAGAGACAGATGTGTTTAATGTCAGCGGAAGCTATTCTGTCCATCAGTTTATTTCAAATGTCAAATTACTGTCTGTATCATTAAAATGAAGAATAACAGTCATATAGTCAATTTAAGGTTTTGGCTGGGTGTATTGGCAGGTACTTATTAGAAGTAAACACTGGTTATCTTCTGACAATTATGTCACTTTTATAGCTATACACTTTACAAAAGGTAATCTATATAACATTGACACATCAAACTGTAAATTGTACTTATTTGGTCCATTCTTTCAAGAGAATCCTAGATTGATGTTGAATTTGAATGAATTTTAAAAAGATTTTTGGTCACACTGAAGGATATAAATAACCATTATCTGGTCATTTAATTTAACTGTGTGGACAAATGTACAGTGTGTATTCTGCCATATTCACTCAAGTGAAACAAATATTATACTATAATTTTTTTAAATACTTCAAATAGCAATGCTGCCCTGTTCCTGACACAATGTGTGATCACCATTCAAGGTTGTGTTTGGGGAAACTACAGTAAATAAATATTGGCCGCAGACTTGCAAGTATATTCTGTTAATTTTTTTTAAAGATATATTCTGTATACATTTTTGATGGAAAGAATTTTAACAGTATGTACCGACTGTATTCGTGTGTGTATATTAACACTCTGAATTACATTAAGTAATGTACTGAAGGAACATTGACTGTGTACATCACTCCCCTCTGCCCCAATGTATCATACAGTTATCAAATTGAGATTTATTGCAACGTGAATGTGATAAAAACAAAGTCCACTTTACACTTAAACAGATGTCTTGGTTTTTCTTATATTTTACCGATGTACTTCATTAACTTGTGTGACTCATAAAAGCATTAATCATGGTGTTTTATGATTTATTTTTTATTTTATATTAGATGCTCCTTGGCTATTAGAACCGTGAATACAATAAATATAGCCCACTATATGAGAAGTGTCAATACTCCTGTGGGGGATGTTGCATGTGGTGCAGTACCGCCACCTACGGTCTACATGGTGCATTACTACCACCTACTTTTCAACAAGGTCAGTCAGCCAGCTAAATGTTTTGCCGTGTTCTGGCCCAAAAAAAAGTGAATATTCATATTGTCACTTCTGTCATATGGGTTACCAGTTAAGGGCATGTAGTATATTGTGAGGTTATGATGCATGGTGTTAAGAAGCCAGGCCTTCAGGACTGTCTTGGTTTTGTCCCTGGGAACATGTTTTACAATCTGCTCCATGTTAACAGTCAATGTTGCTTGAATGATTTATTAGTTTTATTTGCCTGGACATATGGTTTGCCAGGGGAGTTGGAGCTGGGCCACAAATGGAATGAACAAGACAATGTTGTTGTTAAACAACAAATGATAAGCATGGAGCTTTCACGGTTTTGTGTGTTTGGTTTCAAATGCGTGTTGCATTTTTAGATAAATAGTGATCTGTGGTATATTATTTTATTAGTGAATAGTGGGAAGAAAGGTTTAAAAAAGAAGAATAGTTAAAGAAACCTACAGGAGCTGCCTGCCTTTGCGTGTAAACTTTGAACTCAATTCTGTCCTCATTTAATATTTTTCTTTAAATTGACTAAATGATTTGTGATGCTTTCCCATAATTGCTTATGTGTAATGGGTCCCTATGGGAATGGGAGAAATATAAGGTCTGTTATTCTAGCCTGGCTCTGCCTGACAATTGCTCTTAGCTAAAAATGTTTTGCTGAGATTATAGTCTGGAAACCCTGTTTGCATTAGCGTTCGCACAGCCACCCCGCTGGCGGTCCAATCAGGGTGGGTTAGAGAGATGGCATTGAAGTCGAACTGTTTCGAAATGGTGCTGGGGCTATATGAGGCGATCAAAACAGTTGTAGCAACACCGAATGGTTAAATGCTGCCCAGTTTCAAAATTAGCCAGGGGTTAATTAGCCCAGAAGGCAATGACTGTGAACACTTCCCAATGAAGCGTGTTATACCATGCTACTGTAATTCCACTTTTGTGCTCTAATGACTAGTTGGTTTCTAAGCATTGTGTGAATGGATCTTCAGGCTCCTGCCTCACCTTCCTCTGCTACATCCATGTTTGTGGCTCAAACCATCCATGCACTGCTCTTCTCCTGCAGCCAGTCAAATGTGTGCTTCAGACTTGCGCTGCAATAGAGTTCTGGGTCCCCTCTATCTTTTCTCTAACTCTTTCTCTATCTCTCTCTCTGTCTCTCAATCGCTCTGCCACAGATCTGCTATGAATTAGAGCACTGAGCTCAATGTCCAAGTACCATCGGGGCAATTTCTGTGGTCTCTCTCTCTGCAATGCACTAGTGGCTAGACTATTTCAACAGTGTCCACATACCCACTTTCCAAAAAGTGTCGAAAGATTAATTATCTGATAATCTGCATTTTTGGCCTGGACACAAGCCTTTGAAATATGTTTGGAAATGTACAACCATTTAAGAGTTTAGCTGGGGATTGTATGAAGAAAATCCAAATAACTGAAAATATTGTTTTCTTGCATCACTGTGTGGGGTTGGCACTGCACACGCTTGCATGGTAAATTCTTTCAAAATATAATACATTCACCTCACATTCACACAATTATGATGCGTTGTTTATTAATATATAATTTTATTTAAGTCATGCATTTAGGAAGTCTACTTATTTGGGTCTAGTAGCATCATTACACATCTTTTGAAGAATCATGAGGCGATATTTAACTGAAAATAGTCATAAAAAGTCTAAATGTCTTCTGCATCACTGGTATGTAAAAGTAAGAAGGTTAGTTGTTACCAGGGTAATTATAGGCCATAAATCAAGTTTATTTTAATAACGTATAGAGTCCCTTTGGTTTCAGGTCAGCTGTTTCTAGTAGGTCTCAAGTCCCTCTGGTTGTGCAGAGTGAAGGCCAGCAAAGCCATCATAAGCTGTCATAACACCAGGCAGGTCAGCAGAGCTTTGCTAAGCCCTCTGACAATAACGCTCTTATTTGGTATAACACTGTAATATAATGGGTTTAATAAATGAAGATGGCCATAATCATCCTGCACACATACTCCTTCCCAGCTCCTGCACAAATGGCACCTATCGTATTGGTTCCTATACGGCTCTACCGTACATGCACATAAACTCTTTAGGCAAAGATTTGAGAATGTATGGAAATATGTAGCTTTGTAATGCATTTCCATGGAGCAAAAATGAAACTCTTTTGGTCTCTTATGTGGTCGTGTCACCATCGTCTGCTGTGGAGGCTGACGTAAGCAGCGCCAAACAGACAGCTAAATCTGCCATGCCTACCTGAAACAGTCAATTTACCTCAAAACAGTTTGCTGCAGAAATACCATTGTGGCCTCAGATTGCTCGTAGTTACTTGGTAATTAATGTTATATACCCAAAATAACCATTTGCGCCCCCAGAGAGAAATTATGGACAATCATGGAAAAGTATGGCTATGTAAATGCAAAGCATCCCCCATCATCAGTAACTCAAGAAAATAATTAAGAACCATTTAATGTACCAAAGATCCATATACTACATAACATGGTTCTTTAGTAGGTGATGGTTCTTCGTAGAACCACACGGCCTGTTGAAGAGCCATTTAAGAACCTTTTTTCATTCTGTGTGTATGGTGAATTCTATGTACCTCCCCATTGACTTGCATGGAACGCTGGGCCGTTCTGGTCTGCATAAAGGGTGAACAGTTGCCTCCCTCCTTCCAAAAATGTAATGCGGAAATGCCATCCGTTGGAACCTCTCTGTTCAATTTCACCCTCTCTGCTTTAGGTGTCTGGTCTGCCCTCTCACGCCTCGTACTCATTCTTGATCAGTGGCAACATTTTACTGCTTTATTCCTCTCTTTTACCGCCACCCACTCTAAGAGGCTGTGAATCACTGGCTGACACACTGGGGCGCCATGCAAGTCTCTTTCAGATGAAGCAGGACCAGCCTATCTTTTTAATTTCTTCCCCCTGTTGGTTTGCCAAGCCTGTTATTATGGCTCTTCATGTATAGGTAGAAGAGACTGCACAGGCTGAGATGGGTAGTCGTGTGTGTGTGCGTGCGCGCGCGTGTGTGTGTGTGTGTGTGTGTGTGCGTGTGTATTTCAGCACCATGTGTGAAAGGCGGAAAAAAAACGACGAATAGTTCTCCTGTGGAAACGTTTAGCGCTCGCTGGAGTGATTCATGCATCTCTGAAAGCTTTCTGTGTGAGTGACAAGCAGTCCTTGTTTCCTTCCAAGAGCCACGGTTGTGTGATTCATGTCTTTCCCAATCTGTCACCTCTCACCACACACCACTGTGTAAGTGTCCTGCTGTTAAGAGACGGACTCTAATTTCTGCGAATATGCAAGAAATAGCTTGTATTACGCATGCTAATTGATTGGCTGCTGCTATGGGTCCCAGCCTAAATGCAGTTTTTGAAGATATTGGAAATTCAAAGTCTAATCGAATTCCTGTTTTATCACATGCATTCAAGGAACATTTCATACACAACAAACACACACACACTGGATGTACTGTATAGGTCCTATTCACACAAATAGTTGTGTTTTAGTTACAGTAGCCTACACGGGTTCTGTTGTTTGGCAAAGAGAGATGAATTCGCCCGCTGTGAATGCCTGGCCGTATACTGTCTGCCAAGAAACGTTTCGCACAGATGGCGAGAGAAACAAGGGCCTTGGACGATGCAGGATTGTCTGACTATGACTTACAGACACTTCCTTGTGTTAAAGCAGCCAATACGGGTTGAGTTGTGCACGTATGATGTGATAGCAGGCATGCGTGTCTTTATCAGAGTGACATGTATAGCTTTCGGGCCAGAACAAGGATCTCTGCTCCACATATGTTTGCCAAGAACAGGTTTCCATCCACAGCAGGCAGGCAGGCAGGCAGGCTTGAGCTAGCGGGCTAGTTGGCATTGAATGGAAGGTAAGGGTATGGGGAGATTGGGGGGGTGGGGGGGTTGGGGGTTGAGGGAATGCATCCAGCAATGCCATCCCTTCTGCACACTGGGAACAGAATCAACCCGGCACTTAGGAGATGCTCCACCATGTTGCGGTCTTGTCTAAGGAAGAGCATTAATTGGGCTAATGTGGAAATTCATATTTCCAGATTAGTGTGTTATGACTCTCCATTGTTGTCTAAAGTGTGTTTTGCCTGCAGTTAAAATTAACATCATCTTCAAAAAGGCATCTGACTTAATGCTAGTTGGAACTAAGTCATTTTGCATATCTGTCTCTAAATATGGGCATATCTGTCTCTATCTGCATGCATGCCCACATTTTCAGAGCTGATGGACATAATCCTTAAATTCCTTTCCCTTTTTAAACTATTCTGTAGACCCATCTTTTTTGTAATAGGAGGACACACATCTTGCTTGACATTGCAGGCGCATAGTCTATTTGTGACCCATATTGCATGTCTGCAGTAGGCTATGAGAGAGAGAGACACCCGTAGCCTATAGGCTAAGTGATGATTATGTAGGTACTTGGGTTAGGCTATTTGAAAATAGACTCAAGCTGCCACGGGATGGCGATGATGCATAGTAATAATTGACAGTCGTTACCTGTTCGTTTTTGAAACGGTTGGGGTCGCCAAGAGTCCGAGGCGAAGAAGCCCTTGTGTATGACAGCTAGAGTCTGTCAGAGTCCGCGCCCTACCTCTCTCTTCCATCCTCTCTCTCTCGACAGAAGCGGGCGCCCACCTATGTCTCAGCGCCGATCCGCTCCCCCACTTTTCTCTCATCGACCCAAGATGGCGGCAGCCTCATCCGTCCAGCCGCCGAGAGTCCACGCTTCTCTAAACGCGAAAAACGCACTTTTCCAAGAGATGGACAGTCGGCAGGACGAGGAGTCTGGATCCTTGTCCGACCCGAGGATGAGCCTCCGGGACATGCCCCAGTTGGAAGCAGATGAAGTCGAAAGGAGGCTGGCGAAAACTCGCCAGGAGCTGAGCAACAGGAGAAAACTCCTAATAAAGAACCTGCCCGCGGACACCAGCAACCAGGTAGGCTACCTGTCACTGTCCTTCCGATGGCCGGGAAAAGTAGGATTTCCTCACTATAATAACAATAAGATTAATTAAGTTGGCAAATAGGCTACGCTTCGTGCGTATAGCCTACATTGTTTTTGAAATCGTTTAATAGTTAATCATTTGCTATTTGAGTGTTTTGCGTGTCTTCAGCTGAGCGTGAGATGCTCTAGGCTATAGTTTACTGTTAACGTCAAAATATTTACATGATAAGTTATTGGGCTGCTGCTCTGAATCTGAGATTCCTCGAAGGCTCATTCTACAAGCCTTCCTTCCATATAAAGTGAAAGTCTGGCTGGCGCTCTTGTGTAGCCTACGCTACACTATTACAACGATTGTAACTAATGAGGTGCGTTACTACAATGTGGTTTTGGTATGTTATTTGTGAAAAAAAAGAGAGAGAAACTCGTGTGAACGTTAATAAAGTCATTACTTAAATAGAAGTGCAGATACTGTACTTGTGTAAAAAAGGCTGCTAAAAGTAACCTAAACAGCCTACTGATTAAATGTCAACACTCAAGTAAAAGTAACAAAGTGCAGGCTCTGAAATGTCTACATGTGACGGAGATCGTCCGTCCCCCTCGGGGAATCGAACCCCGATCTCCCACGTAGAGAGCGGACGCGGACGCTCCTACAAGGCAGGCCAAAAACCCATGGGCCCTGGCCTACGTCGCCAGAGCGTCCTATGAGGTGTCGGAGAGTGAGGATTAACACCGCACAGCTACCTGCTGGCCACCGTTACATACAGGCTTATTGAAAAGTAGAAAGTAAAAAGTATAAATTGTGTAAGACTGTAAGAATTACATTTGTCCCGACTGCTTCAGGGCAAAAGCCCACTGAACCTTGAGAGGACATTAATGTTTTAATAATAAAATATAATCTAAATAATGGTATTATAATATATCCTGATATCGTTTCTTATAATTGCTATAGGGCCCAAAACTCTTAACAGGTGAGCACAACCGCAGTATACAGTATATGGGCTAAACGGGATTATTTTTAATTGTTTTGGCACAAACTGCATTCAGGCCCTACATCTGTCAAATGTAATGTTTTATTTTCTCTTAGACATAGCCACAACCAAAACTGTGTAGCATGCCTACAGGTCAATTATCATCTTTACATACTCTTTTCAAAACTGTAAAACTTCAATTCACACGCTAACATAACACCAAATATAAAATGATTGCAATTGCGTAATATCTGATAGAAATACTGTATATTACAAATCTAAGATGTATTATACTATTTAGAACAATTTAATCAACCATAGCTGCTTCCCATTGCATCCTATTGCCAGGGATGGATCGGGCATGCCAATAGATTATTTCCTACAGTAAGTGCATTGCCCAAGATGACACTCAATGTGACATAGTTTAGAACCATGTGTAGATGGTGTAATGCCAGATTGGTCACTTATTTTTCCGTCTCTCGTTTATAGCCTATTCTGGTAAATCTAAATGAATTTCAGTAGCCATGGAGCTCATGGTTTCACTATGAACTGAAAGACAAATTCTTGTCTGTTTCGCCTTATGTAATTTATGTAATATGCACCAATAAGCCTATACCAGGGATAGTATTTTCTTCTGTTTTTGTCCAATTTATTTAGGTTTGAAATCGGTCTTGATTATATTGGGAAGGCACTCAATTATGCAAAATAAATCAACAGTTCCTCTACAGTATACTTAAGTATTTGTAATTTGTTACTTCCCAGCTCTGTATAACTAATATTGGATATTTTCAAAGGCAACACAACATAAGACATGCATAAGATGTGCGTTTTTATTTTATTCTATTTGGGATTAGTAGGACGTGATGAGTATGAAAAACTAAGCATAGTCTTTGAATAGGAATTTCTTGAAAAGAAGAAAATGTCCTCATATGGGGACATTGGGTTTATTGTACTAGCCTACATAATAAGACTAAAGTCACAATGTATGTATGTAAGCATGTACATGTATAACAAAGTAGACAACTGTTTATTTCAACAAAAACATGTTTTTCAGAACATGGCTGTGCACGTGTTTGTGTGTGAGAGCGTGTGAGCGAATGAGTGCATGTGTGCACAAAGGGTATTTCAATGGTTATGCAAAAACAATTAAATTGAACAATTCGATACAATTTGACAAAATATCTACCTGACACACTAAGGTGGTCAAACACAACAACATAATTAATTGTAGGCACACAGCAAGAATTATGAGGAGAACACACACACACAAATGTTTTGACACAACCCTGGCTCTGTAAATGGGAAGTGCAGGCTCAACCACTCAACACTATCCCATGCAGTCTTAGCGATGCATGCCCCATACGGGGGGCGGAGAGTCTGAGGGAGCACCCAATGGCATTGAAGGGAGAGGTGGTTTTGTTTTCGAGTTCAAATATCAAATCAAATATCTTTCTCCAGCACCGCTAACTTCACCTTTAAGTAAATCATCTATTTTATCACACAAACACTTTATTTCACCAGCAACATTTGCACATGCCTCACACACATGCACACGCACACACACGCACACACACACACACACACACACACACACACACACAGATTATTATTCACACTTTTACACATTATTACACACATTATTGTTTACATTATTAGTCACCGTATGTGTGTGTCTCATGGGGGAACAGCTCTTTTTATTGTATCTCCACACACAAACACACACACGCACACACGTACAGTATAGACCTGGGGCTTGGGACCAGTTTTTGCATGCCACAGTTCCGTATAGGCCTAGCTAGGAGGCTCAGCCTAGGTGAACAATACACTGCAATAACAGCACAACACATCTAACCCTGTTGCAACAGCATGGCAAGGGATGGGGATCGTGACCTGGATCTGTAAGGACCCGGCTCCACATCTGCTCTGCTCTCTGCTCTGATTCAATGTAGATTTTTCCGCTGTGTCCGGAGGAAACAGCCTTATTGACTTGTATATAAAAAATACAAACCCCTCTAAAATAGTCTTACTTTTTAGTCTCACTTTAGATTACATGTAGCAGATTATTGTAAACATTTTTACTTGGCAACTTGTAAATAACCCTTAGTTTTATATACAGTTCTATAAAGAATTTATTGTCGTCTCATCTTTCCACAAAATAATATAGTAGTATCGATAGTGGTATCGATAAAGACTCGGATCATTACACAGTCTGGAAAATTATATCAATATCAATAAAAATGGATGACCCCCATCCCAAAGCAGGACCATGCAGCGCTAGTAGGCCAAGGAACAATCTCACTTTTACATATGAAACGATACACAAATATCCTCACGCACTAGTTAGTGGTGCACCTCTCTCTCTCTCTCTCTCTCTCTCTCTCTAT
>JAOEGT010060847.1:0-17639 GCA_025447795.1 Speoplatyrhinus poulsoni
TATATAAACTCCAAGCCACATTATATAGGGAGACAAACTGGCTGTGGAGTTTACTCAAAATGTTCTCATTACTTTATTAACGAGTGAGTAAACATATACTAAAACAGACATTTAAAAAAAGAAGGAAGCATAGGCCTAGCTGTCATGATGACTTTCCTCTTCCAAATAACAAGGAATGACAACATAATTATGTGCAAGCAGCTGTTCATGATCCCACAGAGAAAAGCATGCCGGCTGCATGATATTCACCTCTTCAGATATTAAGCAATCATAAGCAATCATAAACAATCATAAAGGGGACATGGTATTTGTATTTGAAACAAAAAACAGATTGAACGAAGTCGATCGATGGTGATCAGCATATAACCTAAATGTTGTAATCTGTGGCGTAAATAGAGTAACTAGTAATTAGAATCAACTTGAATTGTCTGTTAGGATTTCATTTAAGACTGTACATGAAAGACATTGCCACACCCCATCACTATTTCACTCAACAATGCTGTTTCTATATTTACAGCTGAAAAGGTATTCCGAGGTGAATACTGATTAATTATGTACTTCTTAGAAGTCCATTATTTGAATATTGAATATGGTGTATATTAGTAAAACTGCAAAGCAGAATAAAAAAAGAAATGAAAACACTCATTTGCAGTGTTCACACTAGCTCATCTACCCGGCACAAGTGTTACCAGCCCATAGCTGAAAGGCTGCAAGGTCCTCTCCACAGAACCATGTGTTTCAACACACATATTGTCCCCATTTCCTTAACACATCATCACACATGATAGTGAAAATCATTGCAATTGTTTGCAAAGCTGTGAATAAATATTGCAGGAGTCAAAAGCTGTTGCTGCTGTTCAGAAAAGACAGGCTCGGTCAAATAATAGCTGGGAAGTGTATTTAAAAACTTAAGGTGGCTGTGCACGTGACACGTCATGTAAAAACTGTGATGAATGTTTTCTCTAAAAAGAATGTCAGAGAGAAATGTATCAATATTCCTTACAATAGACTGCATACATATGCTGCTCGCTAGGATACTTTATTCTTTCTATTACACTATAACAACAACGCTGAGTTGGTGACACTTTTTTTGTACGGTCGGTGGTCTTTTTGGAAACTTTTATCGGACACTTTAGCATTTTTCGCAGCTCAAACGTAAGAACAAAAGCTTTTGTATACTAAATGAATGTCCTCATGGCTATGTATATTAATCATATTTACTATGCGAAAAGCATTCATCTACCAATAGCAGGGTAATTGTATATCTAACTGAACAATGAGCCAATACCTGATGTTATGTGCACCATCATTTCAGTGAACATATGGTATTATAACTTTTAATTTGATTTAATTAAGTGGAATTACTGAAAACAGAGCTATGAATGCTGCACAGCTGCTCTAAATTACACAGGAAAGTACAGTATCAAGCTTTTGTACACCAACGTTTGTGCATAATCCTACTGGGCAAAGCCTATGCCCAAATATAATTCTAAGAGTCATAATTCAACAAAAGATATGACAAAAACTTACATTTTCAAAGCGAGATCACTCTTCTTTATTCTTCAAAGTGGCACACTCCCTGAAAACATATCCAGGGATAACTTTTTGAGTCCACAAATGCCTCTAGTAAGCTTTAATATATTGTACAATAAACATATATTTACAATTAAAGTTTATTTACTGCATTGTGATTAATCCTACTACAATGCCCCATCCATTTAGTATATTCACAGAAACATTGTAAATTGGTTAAAAAAGAACATTATAGTTGCAAGATTAAATGATTGTTTTATTAATCTCATATCTATCATATTGTGTATCGTCATCTCGCACATCTAAAGTAGAATTTCAGAGTAACATTTAAAAAACTAGAGAGAGCAAAAACTGTACCATTCAGCTCTTTGAAATTAAATAAATGGACTGAGAATGGATTCAAGTCTTGAATCGAATGGCAGTGTTATTTCAAATCCAGTACAGCGCATGTTCTCCGTGGCGGGCAACAAAGGCATAAATAAACCATGAATATAGTAAGTCTTGGAAGCGTTGTCATGTTGGCCAGTCAGCCGAACTGCCAGTGTCAATTGTTGGTTTCACTCTTTTGAGAGCAATGAGAGAATAGATGGCTGTTCATACGGTCTTGTGGAACTACAGCATGGCAGAAAGCACATTTATCAGGACTGCTACTCGGAGTAGTCTCCACCTCTGTGACTGCATCCTCAGTGTCGCATAACTTCGGGCACCACACAGGCTGCAGAGAGGGTTACACACACACACAATATATATATGTTATACATGAAAATGCTTCAACTTCTGAGTTTTGCAGCTTGGTCTTAAAGCTGAATTATCTGTTACAAAAGGAGAGTGCAGGCAGAGAATGCATCCTCTGCCAAATGATTTCCAGAACCAATATAACTATTCCCATTAGTCTCAAATATTTATATATTTAATTATTATAAATATACAGACATATTTAACTGTTACTCTATTTCTAGTCTCATCAACAAGCTCATTCAAACTATTAAAACAAAATTAGAACATGCAAATTTGAAAAGCTAATGAACCTAGTGAATCAGAGCCAGGGTAATAACTGTATCCTGTTATCGTACCTAAGTAATGACAAAAAGAGGATCCATTTTCATTATGTAAAGGCTGGGGCAGGTGAGTTGTTGGAAGTATTGCTGTAAACATTGGCCTTCTAAACCACACTTAAGCATCAAAATAATTTCATCAGATTTAGACACTGTACTGTGCTTCCATCTGGCTCTCTGGCAAATATGCCAAAAATAACCAGCGTATCTCTTCTAAATTGTGGGTAAAAAAAAAATCTGCATATTTTACACAGTAATATGTTTTGAGTTAAGCCAACTTTTTTTTGTATTTTTTTTGTATTTTTTTTTTTAGCAAAAACCAATCACAGGCTGATAATGTGCTACTAGACTTCACGGACCTTCTCCTGCGATTCTCACCTGTTGGGGTCCCCGCACGCTCTCCAGAGGGAGCGAGACGCAGGCGGAGGCCGTCACGTGCGAGGGAGACCGCGGATAGACAAAAGGCATGGCCGCGTCCACAGGCTCCTCCTCCACCACCGCCGCCCCCGTTGTCGTGGCGGCGGGGGCCGCGGCAGCGGGTCTCTTCTTGAGACACACGTGTCTCTCCGGAGTGCTGTTCAGGAAGTCGTATTCACTGTCTGCGGGCGGAGGGAACTTCACGCTGAGTTTGGTGAGAGAGGCGACTAAGTCCCTGTCATCGGGGGCGACGCCGCGAGACGCCAGAGGGGGTGCAAGGTGTGCGAGGTCCACAGGTGCCCTCAGGGCTGACGGGTAGGGCCCCTCGGCCTGCTCCGCCGTGCTGTCCGTGCACTGAATAGGCATTGAGAAGCGCTGGTCTGTTGCGGAAGGAGAACGAGGTGTTTTACAGCCCAGTCAGCATAGTGACAGGATGGAACACAACAGTGCATGCAAGCTTGCCCATTCATTTACTGGTTAGCGTACGCGGTGTGTATACCGCATGTCCACGGCCTTCTCACATTTCACATTACTTGAGAATGTGTGCCGGTTATGTCATGATATGTATGGAATTTAAAAAAAAAAAAGCGATATTTAACTGGAGTAATAATACACAAGGTTTTCACATGCATTTGCTGCATTTGTCAGTGGAATAATTAAATGTGTTTATCTGTCCTATATTTTGCCACAGGTGGCCGGCCACAGATCAAAAGGGCAATGAGGCATTAGTGTATTGTTCTTGTTAAGGTGTCGGAATCTAATTGTGTTCTAGAGGAAACCAAAAGCTTGTACACGCACAGTGTTATGACATATCTAAGGTAGTAATTGAAATAGAAATGCAGTGGAAATCACATGCAGGTGTTCCACAGGTGCACAGAATATTCACAACTTGTAAAATTGTAATAACACACTTAAATATTACCATTTGATGTATTATTTGCCCCATGAAATCGTTTTAAGTTATCTTTTTGTCGTCTTGTTAAAGATTTTATCTGATGGAATTTCCCCTGAATTGCTTCAAATGCCTGAAGCATGTCTTGACTGAGAAACAAAGAAAGAAGAGTGAAAAGGCATTCTTCTGGCTCTAATTGTACAAGAAACTGACCGGTATACAAGGAGAGAAACATACTTGTCAATGCTGTTGTTAATTGGTAATTTAGGAGGATAAACCACAACTGATTCAATATTCTCCATCTGAAAATAGATACATGACATTTATAGCTATGTCAAATCCTGAAAAACATTACTGCAATAAACGTTTATTTTTCATTTATAAAATAATAAATTAGAATGTGTTGATGGTTATATGGCTATCATTAAATAAAGGTATGTCGAAGAATAGAGCTAAATAAATAAGGTAAATTATAGACATTATCCTCTAGCACCATCTGTTGATGCCAAAATGAATTTACTGTGGCATGGGGACAGATGTATACAGAAGTAACAGACTCTAGCTCTACTGCATTATTACATCATGTTTAATGCCTACATTCACCAGTCAGCCATTTGACAAAGAGGGAATTAACATGGCCGCAGGGTGGCCTAGTGGTTAGGGTTAAGAATGATTATTATGTGCTTGATATGATAGCAGTTGTGTCCGTGTCCTTGAGCAGGACAAGAACACAACCCCATGATGACGAATAAAGCATAAAAACATTCTTATTAATGAGACATGACCCTCTAGAAGGGGTAAATATTACAATAATTGTTACCACTTGAAACAATCAACACAAAGCAGGGTATTGCAAACTAATTAAAGTCATGATGATTCTTGTATAGACAATGAACAGAAATGTAATGTCACAACCCCAGCAGGATAAGATGTAGAATAGAAGAGAATGTGTTATTGATCTCTTAAGGGAAATTCATGAACCAAATCCTCAGCAGACATAGAACACACATTCAGTAAACATACCATGTATACTTTTCTTAAACCACTGGGCCCATCGGGCAGATGATTGGAGGGCAACAAAGTCTCATCCTGCGTCCTGGGCGCAAGCTCGTATTTAATCTCTCCTATGAATCAAAGAAATTAATGGACCAAATGTAACAAAGTACATAACAGCACGCAGGAAGCTAAAGAAGGTGCAGGAAGCACTGCAATAGGTGGAAGATACGACACAATTTGCATCATGAGTTACCAAGGTGGCAAATGCGTCAAAAATGACAATGGATCTAGCATGCCTCACTAACCTGGTGGGTTTGTTGCTGACAACTGAGCTTGAAGTGTTTCAATCAACATTTTCTGGTGTTCTATTTGCAATTCAAGTGTTTGAGTGTATCTCTTGTAAAATGAAGTCTGTAAAAGGAAGAGTGAAACTGTTGTGTGCAAACATTTATCAACAGGATCATGTTAAATAGTATTTAGTCTTAAACTGGTTTATTATCAATATGCAGTGTTAATAAATAAATAAACACACTAAAGGACTTATAGAGAAAAGTATCATATTTGCATTAGGATGACTCTCCTGCTGCTACCGTTTGCTGTAGTTTCTTTTCAGCATTGTCTTTCTCAATGGAGGCCTGGCGATAAGCTTCAAAGGCTTTGTTGAGCTGGTCTCCAATGTTCCTCTCCATGCCGTGTGCTCCACAATCATCACTGACACAGCAGTCATGAGCCCTATAGAAAATCACAAGGGCTTGCTTCATTTAAATCCAGTGTGTTCACATTTCAATTTAGAGCATTTACGCACATACATTTTGCTGTAAGAAAGACACAAAGCCAAAGGTTTCTACAATACTGTATTTACAAACCATATGCCTCTACCTGTGTGAACAATGTATTTGTTATTTGTTAATATACTATATCAAAATGTGATATGATTGAACAAGTTAAAATAGGAATATAAGTGATGTCATTGTGCAACAATAAATTGTTTCAACTTCAGCTTATGAAAATTGAAGAAGTGCTGCAGTTACGATGTACTACTGTATGCAAGGAATGCCAAATATAATTTGCTATTACATTACATCTTGCATAACAAAATTACACAATTACCCACATTTTCTGAAGTTCTTGACAATTTTTTTGTGCATGATCGCAATAAAGTCATTACAATCAGCTAAGTTTGAAAATGTGTTTTACATTTAAAACAAGTATTCTATTACAGTTTAGGCTACCTTTCGTGCTTTGTTTCCATGTGTTCCATGTCAGCATTTACAAAAAGCCAAACCCGTATAAACATAGGAAATGTACGCCAATTCATAAAAAGTACATTAATGGTACATTATTATTATTTTACATAGGGCGGTGTATATTAGTAAAAAAAAAATACATTTCACCATTATAATAATAATAGATTCAATAAAGCTCGAGATGTCACTGTGTAGCCATTGTAGGCTACTGTTGCTGTAAAGTTGTTATTAACATTTTTGCAAATATGACCCAGAACTATAGAATAGTTATTACTTAGCAGTTAATTCTACAGAAGTACGTTATTGTTCTAGTCGATACAGTTCCGTATTTCTTGTATTTGTAGTTGTGTAACTAACGATTAGTTAGACATAGCCTACCCATTCAACCGGTGGCGAGCAGTACGAAACAACTGCTTATCTAACGGCAGCTCCTTACCTTCATTAGAATAAAGTCAAAATATCGTATTGACACCACGACACCTTCTTGTTCATCAAATATTCTGCTAAATTACTACACGTTGAAGAGGATATGGTGTGTTTCTTTCATACCAATGTACATTTTACATAGACCTGAGTTGGGAACTTCCCTCGGGGAATCCCCCCGCTCTTTAGTCTTCCGCCTTGCTGGATACTGACCTATCAGCTTCTACATGTCGAGTTAGTTGTTTGAGGGCTGTTCTTTCTGTCTACAAACAATGCGTGATTTGGGGGTACAAATGTTAAGTCTAAAAACAAAGATGGCTGGTTGCTTTTGTTTGTGTGCAAATTTGTTTGTATTTCTCTGTATGTGTGTGTGTGTGTGTGTGTGTGTGTGTGTGTGTGTGTGTGTGTGCGTGTGTTTCTGTCGTTGAATTAGGCTACGGAGATAAATATTAGGTCTGCATGTTCACAGTGTATATGTTATTGAAAATATATAACTTTACAAACATGGATTTCATGCAATACATTTATAACGTGTTTAGAAGCCTAGACTCAAATACACGTCTAGCCAAATAAAGTCAAAATTCTGACTGCAGATTATGCGTTTTGAAGAGTGAAGCTGTATCCCAATCGTTTTTGTTCTAGCCCTGCTTGAATTTGTTTTATCTCTGGTAGACGTGTGGGTCAATTATTGATAGCGAAATCGTGTTCAATTGGAAACACAAGTCATTATGTACACCAGTAGATGGCAGTGTGAAGGTGGTTTCCTATACACAATCGGCATTTAACTTAATTTTATTTCATAATTAGTTAAAAGAACGTCTGGCAGACTGGCATTATTGCCCTTGTTGTTTTGGTTTGAAATCAAATAAGAGCATATATCTAACCCTGCCTAGTGATTTCCTCTACTCCATGTATAGTGTATGTACTACTATAACTATAGTAGTCCTCCCTGTATACTACAATAACTATAGTAGTGTCTGTCTACTCCATTTACATCCATGTGCACATTTGTGCAATTCAAAACATAAACTGTTGAATCTGGAGTTCAAATGGCGTTATCACACAAAGGAGAGAACCCCATGCATCACAATACACTACACAACATGCATTACCTTTAAAATTGTATAGAGAAGTCCACTGTTTAAAATTTATTTCTTTGTGCATGGCCAATGGCCATTGAGTTTCCATTTAAGAGTTTTCAACAAATGTTACAAGTCACTGATAATACTGTATGAGAGAAAATGTGGGCAAATCATTTTGAAAAAGATCCTAATTATTTTGGTGGATTGCCTCAGTTATATTAAAATGTTTTCCTTTGGAATGTTTTACATAGCCTACTTCATAAACATTCTTTGGGGGGCTGGTCTGGAACAGTGGGGCAGCAACATGGCCCTTTGGGACATTCCAACATCAACCGCTTTTCCCCATCCAGATTGCAACAAAACATCTCCAATTCAGATTAAATCTCTATCACGGAGAGGGAACGAGAGGCCATTTAACTCATCATGAACTCCGTAGGTTATAGCTTCGACCTCACTGAAGTAAATTATCTGGGACTGGAATATCCATTGTTTTATGGCTGTTGTTAGGGGTGACATACATATTTCAGATTTAAGTTAATAAATAGTTTGCTTTAAAAGGTTTGCTGTTTTAGTTGTTATGATGTCTGCATCCATTTAAGTTGAGTAACTTTCAATATACCTTCAAAATAAAGGACACATTTTCCTATTTTTTCCCCTCAGTGAATTTGAACAGGATTTTAGTTCTCTGCATTGACGGATCATCTCTACCTGGCATGACTGGATGTGAGGACTGTAGATTACAGATTGATAAGAATAGTGCCAGATGTACCCAAGAAAACTCTGTTCCTTTTCCTGCGGGCCACCCTGCTATTTGATCTCTTACACTATCTCTCTCACTCACTCTCTCCCTCTTTCTCCCTCTCTCTCTTTCTCCCGCTCTGATTTGCTTGCATGCTCAGTCTCTGTTAGACTGTAAAGTGCTGCTAATCTAGGACTGAAGAGAGTATGTGTGCCCCCTACATTTTGTAGCTCTCGAATAATCATTGTGCTGATGAGAATAGCTTCACTGACTGCACATAAGAAAGCCTCATCTACACAATCAACCAGGCTGAAGTTGAAATTAATGTTTTTCATTGATGTGATTGAAGTTGTCTTACATTCACATAAAGCAAATAAAGTCATTTAGTGTATACATCGTTGTTGTTCCTTCTACGGCTTTATGTCTGCTACCTCTGCCAGTATATGATTGGTTAGCTGCAGGGTCATAAGCTAGGGATCACCCTTTCTTGATTTTCCGCAGCTTATCCCAGAACATCGGCTGGTGGTGGGGCTTGTCTTTAGTGGCGGATGTAGTGTTTTCCTGAGGTTACCTGATACCTATGTTTCTTTAGGTGAGTTGGCTTTGGCATTCATCTTGCTCATTGCTGGTGAGGGGACTTCGCACAGCTTCAGGGGCCACATTACTCTTGGGTACAGAGTTGAAGTGATAACGCCGCACCGGTAACTGGGTTGACCTCTTGTCTGATAGTCTGGATGTATACTGCCTTCCCAGACTTAAAATGGACTGATCGACAATGCAGGGGATGTTCTCTCCACCAATGGCGAAGACGGCCCTTTCATTTCACTCCCTTTTCCACAGAGACAGACTCCTTGATATGCATGGCTTGAACTTCATCCTTGCCCAGGTTATCAGCTATCAGCAGCATGGACATGCATCGTGCAGTTCTCAGCAAGCAAGTGATGTCGTCCATGAACATTCATGTTGGGCTGTACATCTGTAAATTGTCCTAGCAATACTGACGCTAGTCTTGATTACTGGATAAACTGCCTGACCTCGCTGAGTCTTTTTGGGGGGACTTGTATATACTCAAGGAACCCATATGCATAAAGAAATGTATTCTTAAAGAAGCTTGAGTGAGTAGGTTAACAAGCCATCCTCGGATGTCATTCCAGACCATTTTTTTGTGGCTCTTCGTCTCCAAATGGTTGATCTACTTTGGTCACCTCACCATGCTGCTGCACTCTCCATAGACGCCTTTGCCTATAACAGGTTACGCTATAGCTTCTTCCAAACTCAGAGTTCCCTGCAGTTGGTCCCATTGGTATTCATCTAGCTGTCCCCACTCACCTGGTTCACTGGACGTTTAGCCACTAATCATGTTTCCTCTTCCTGGGCTGTTCAGGATCCTGGCCCTTTGACTTGATGGCGCTTTTGGGTCACTTGAGTGTGCTGCTGGGCTTTTGGGTCACTTGAGCGTGCTGCTGGGCTTTTAGGTCACTTGAGTGCTACCGGGCTTTTGGGTCACTTGAGTGCTGCCGGGCTAACACTTTGGGGCCCTATACACGTCCCTTTCTTCCTCCTCCCTCATTCCATTTTGTCCTGCCTCTGCAACTTTGGGCCTGATGGCACATGTGGTTCTCAACCCGGCCTTGTATCCCAATTTGTCTGCCCACGCAGTGCGACACTGTACACGGCTCTTGCCTCCATATTATGTTGTATGGCTTTTCCTGCACAGGCAATCAGTGGAGATGTTCAGCTTTTGTATTTCCCACTTGTATTATGTATGTCACATTGTTTTGCTATTCATCACCATGTGTCAGATGTGAAATGGACACTTAACCTCCCGTGATGGGGGCGGTATAGGGGATGCACATCACACTGGAGCCTGGCCTGAGCTCATTCAGCGGTAAACCTTGAGCCAATAAAGTCCGCCCCCCCTTCCCTGCCCCGCTAGGTTTCCCCCATGTCCAGCAACATAAACACTGTGCTGTAGGTCTGCAGAAACATGAGATCAGACGGAGGGCAGGGTCCTGCACTGTGGCATGCTGGGGGAAGGAGGAGAGGAATGCGGGAGGGGAAATGTGACGGATCAGATTTCAGGAGAATGCAGAGAAATACTCGGGTAAAACAAGACCCCGAGGCAGCAAAGCAGCATGTGAATGAATGCTGTATTCTCTCTGTCTTTCCACACAGATATGCTTCCCAGTTCATCACATCAGTGCTGGCAGTGTATGTGCACGTATATTCCATTATTGTTCAAAAAATGTAAATCAAAAAAACGTCAATATTACAAATACAAGGGCATGTGGCATGTAAACTGGATCATAGCCATGCTAAATATTTAATGCACATGGCTGCCATCAGGAACTCATAGAAGACCTCCCTCATATCACATTGCTCTCAGTCAGAGGTTTGTTTTATAGAATGAAAGGGAGAGCTGCATTATGCTGTTGTTGTTCTCTCTGAGGCATAAAGAGTTCCTGCAACAGGAGTTGGAGACCTTTATGAGATTTCTGGAACTGGTTATATTTTCTGGCTACATTTAAATTAAATTGCTTCCCAATGTAATTTTTGTAAAAATACAAAAGAAAAAAAAAATTAAGAAAAAGATAAAGAAAGGTGAAAGATCACCAGTGTAGTCTAATTAAACAAATAATTGTGTTTATGACAAATAATGTAATTATTAAATTATTATTATTATTAGTCTCCTTAACCCAGGTAAGCTATGTCTTGTTTTTGAAGGTGATTCTGTGTGCAGTGTGCTCTCAGGCGATCTCAGTGAAGTATAGGATATCTGCTCCATCGAGAGAAAATCCAACACTGCTGAAAAAGAGATCTGACAGGAATATTGCAGAAGGTCAGAGACCAGTAGCCTATTACTATCCCCAAAACCTGCATACAAATGTAGGCCTGTACAGTGTTATTCCAGCAAGCCTATGATATGGCTGTGATGTAGTTTAATATATTGACATGCACAGTATTGTAAGAAATGATAAATACACTTAATAGTCATACCTTTACTGCAGGCAGTGCCATTAGGCTATACACATTTGCATATGTTGGAACTAAACATTCTTCACTGACCTGTGCAACATTAAATGAAGTTGGCCTATAACTACAATGTAACAGTGTACAGTGCACAGTGTAACAAACACTCCAGACTCCAGTGTTCTTTCATACTGTTTTTTTTATTACATATTTTTTCATTCAATCTATAATATAACTTCCATTGATGCATTATGTCAATGGAAATATTCAAGGTCAACATAATATTCACATATGTAAAGATTTAAAAAGTAATTATATTCGCAGTACAGTACTTAGCAACTGTCACCAGTTTGGGGAATATACTGTACTGTGTTTAGTCTCTGCATAAAATGTTTGCTATAGGCCTATTTGCAAATGATGTACATTATGTATTGCCATGGTCCTTTGCATAGTGAGAAGATGGACAATAGCTTTATGCTGAGGTCGAAAAGTGCTATACAATGTTTACAATAAAGTGTTGAGAGTTGCCTGGCAGCTGAATTGTACACAATGAAACTGCAAAGTGGTGCTGCTCTTTATGTTAGTGGCTGACCTGAATGAACCACCTTTGTGCGTGTCTAATTCACATTATGCCTTTATGAAGTGTGAAAAATGAGTCTTGTCAAGTGTTAACTTTGTAGGGGAAGATGTCTTTTTATGCTACTTCTGCTTTATTATTATTATTATTATTTATTATATATAGTCTAAATTTGTCATGATTCTGAATAAAATTCATTCAGAACAATCAAACAAAAGGTTGTGTTAGTAAATCATAATTTGTCTGAAATATAATGATGCTGTAAACATAGTTGTTATAATTATTATTATGACTAAAAGGCTGTAATAAATTATTCTGATAGCTTGCATTATCAGATAATCCTATGTGTGTTTTTATATACAGCAATAATGACATAGATAGAAACCTCATATCTCATAGCCAGCTCCAATAATATCCTCGTTTTGGAATAACTGCATGTGTGAATTTCCGAGCCACACAATATATGTTGGCAATATGAGATGTGGATGAGAGCACTATTCTAGTGTTCCCCCTAACGCTACTTTCCAGTGACCTGGGGTCTGAGCTATTTCCTTTCATGCTGAATGTATTTTTATACACATACACATGACTGATCATTGCCTGGGCTGCAGTCCTAATGTATACTGTATGCACACAGTGCTGTCTATCATTGCAAAGTATTATACAGTGACAATATTCTATCCAGGATAAGCCATAACATAATTTATTTTTTTACAAAGAGAATATGTTATATAACATATAATATATAGTATATATAACAACCTAAAACTGATTCTTAGTTAAAGGTGATCTGCACCTACCTGGATCAAACTTTGTGGATTTGTGGTCTTCCTTCTTGTGTGACACAGATACATAACTAACAGATGTCTTTTGTGGCAAACATCAATTCTAATGCTCAGGGCTCACCGGATATGATTCTTTTCAATGTGCCCTGGAGGTGTTTTACCACCCTAGGCTGAGCCCTCAGAACCCTCTGAGACCTGTCAGCTTCCATCCAGGCAGGAAAGAAAACACCGAGCTGATTCTAAAAGCTTCCTGGAGCTGCAGTCTCTGTGTTGTTTATGGATCTTTCAAAGGGAGCTAATGGAGAGAAAGTATCTAGATGCTATTATTAATTGCTATTTTTACGTGTATTATTGTGCTGTTATTATATGTGGGGCAGGAGGGTATTACTGTGGGTCTTTTGGCAAACATATTTGATAAGTTTAATTATTGAAAAAAAAGTAAGTTTAAATATAATTATTTTAATGAATTGTGGCCGCTTAGTCTCGGAAATCCCCCAGGTGTGTGTGTATGCGTGTGTGCGTGTGTGTGTGTGTGTGCGTGTGTGTGTGCGTGTGTGTGTGCGTATGTGTGTGCGTGTGTGATGTGAAACCATTGCATGATATTTTGTGATGGTATGTGAAATCTAAATCTGAATCTAAAATGAAAATAAAAAAGGAACACGCTGGCTTCAAAATGAAAGTTGCACAACCAAGTCAAGCTTATATGCGATAACACAGATAATCCTTTCATTTGAATGCTTTAAAAACTGGGCGTTTCTTCATCACCTCTCTCTGTACAGGTCTCCTTTCATGCATGTTCAGACTGAGTGCTGAATCACATAATGTCTTTCTTCTAACATTGACCTATTGACTTGTCATGGTGGCCTAGGGAAGCATAGTACATGCTTAAAGTTAAATGTGACCTTTGGTTTGATTTGGAAACAGCATATCACATACCAAATCTATGGATTTCGATCTGTACAACCCTGCAACGGCTAAAGCATGAATATGTCAATTGGTGGTGGTGATGCAGCGATTACAACATACTGCTCTTTAGGATAAATGGTATATTGATCAGATAATTTAAAGCTATAAGTCAATCTGGAGAAAGACCGTCGATATTTGAACTAGATCAAAACAAAAACACCTCTCTCCCTTCAATCACATAAGGCTCCCCCAGAAGCTTATCCCCACACAATGGAAATGCATTGTGAAGGCTATAATAGTTGTGTGGTGCGGTCTGCACCACTTTGTTTGTGTTCCTATTTACAGAGCCAGGGCTGTGTAAAAACACCAGATAATATTTTCACACACAGAAAGGGGCGCTATCAGATATTCGCTGTATTTGACCAAAAGTAGTATTTTACAATCTGACATACCTTTAAATGTGATATCTGTTTTTGCAGCATCAATGACAAAAGAGAGGCAAACTATGCAAACTGAAGGAGAATGATGCTACATGGTTGATCTGGTCAATATGGAGAGAGATTACAATGCCTTTCTGAACTTCACCATCAATTAATCAGAGTAGCATACCACCAGTGGTTTTCCAACACAAATAATTGGCTGAATTTCTTTTCATTTATTGCTCTCATTTTCTCAGTAGGTCTTTCTCTGTTGTTAGATCACTCCTATTATTGGGGTTTAGAATATAGTAGGGTTTCCTGTTTCGGTGCATTTAACACTAATCAACAATTATGAGAAGAAATGATATTATGACAATAATAAACTTGGAGTAGTGTAACGTTGTTACACCACCAGATGTGATCGTCGATTCCTTTAGTTATACTGTCGTATGTTTAGGCTTAAACCCATATACAAAAAAACAAAAGATAGCCTACTGTATATGGACAGGGATTGGCGCTATTCCCCGTGTAAATAACACGCCAAGTGAAGGTAAAGCATATAGCCTAAAGTTTCATTGTCGTTTTACGTGAAAATAATGCAGTTAACTTTACACGTTTTAAAAATATATAAGGTTTTGACCAGGTTTTTATGTTTTATTCAATTATATGGGTCGCTGGTCAAAATATAACAATGCTTG
Source organism: Speoplatyrhinus poulsoni (assembly GCA_025447795.1). NCBI lineage: Eukaryota > Metazoa > Chordata > Actinopteri > Percopsiformes > Amblyopsidae > Speoplatyrhinus > Speoplatyrhinus poulsoni. Next base: position 14,740 of record JAOEGT010060847.1, read on the forward strand.
CCACCACACTAAGGAATGTTAGGCATGTTAGTCGCCTAAATGAACAGCAATTACAGGTGAAACCATATAACAAATAGGTTATTATATGTCGTGGATACAGCTGTAAATTAAAAATACAACACATGCTTTCGATTGTTAGAATGTATATTTGTTAATACCAGCTATACATATGTTCTTACAAAAAATGAACAATATATACAATATATTTCCTTGACAGTTTAACACAGTCATCCCTATAATGTATAATGAAATGGTTTCACCCGGCGTAGCAGGGTTTGAGCTGCGTAGGACTCCCTTCGCAAATCAATGAACCCAGTCAAACAAACGGGGTTGAGCAATCGAAGTTGGAAACATATTTGGAGGTTCTAAATACTGTTTGGATTATTATAGGACATGTTTATCGTACGTAGGCGATAACATTATGTTTGTTTTAGTGGAATAAGGAGGATATCTACCTAACTTGGTCGTTTGATATTTCTTTCGTTTGAATTTGTTAACTAGAAAAAAAAAACTATTCTCTATTCGGAGAGAGGATGATATTTGCTAACACTGGGAACCCACCGAGGACTCCCTATCGCAAGCAGGTAAATAGCCTACGCATTTATTAGCTGAGACTATAGCCTTCTGAAATGTCAACAAACATGGAAGTTACAAAACAGGTCCGTTTGAGAAAGCTATCTGCTTGTACTTTGGTTGTAGACTACTTACCCTTGGTAGTCATACGACTATACTTGGATTGTGAAGTTAAAACAGTTTACATGCACGATTGCAGATAAGTTTAGACGTCATTCGATGTAAAATACAAGTCGGCGTATTACTATAATGCATGTATAATAATTATTTATAAATATAATTAAGAGATATCCTGCTGTGAATATTGTCAGCGTTTTTCCACCGCGTATTGCCTGTAATTGCCTTCCAAAACCCTAACCTTATTAGATAAGGAACATTATTTTATACAAGGAGAACAAAAAATACAGTAGACCTTATTTCATATAAACTATTTTGTGTTTATGAAGCTTGTGGTGTTTCTCAGTCAGTATGAACAGTAGGCCTATGTATACTGAAGCAGGCCCATTCGTGCGTTCACTTTGTCCCAGTTAAGATACATGGATTTTCTTCTGTACGATGAAAATGTTGATTGACTACTTTCCGTAGTTACATGCTGACGCCGTGATATTGCACACAGCTTGTGGTAAAAACTATGGGCGAGGCCGTAAGTAGAAGCCCTGTGTATTTCCAGCTCGGATATGACTGGCTCTGCGTGTCTGTAGCCAGCTGATAAGATGTGACCTGTCTCCATCACACTGTCCAACAGACGGTAATGCATTAGGCTACTATCGAGACATGAACAACGTTTATTCTCTATATTGCCCTTGCCCAATAGCTGGAGTTATGGCACACTTCCGGTTCCCTTCTGATGAAACGACTGCTCATTTTGTGTGTGTGCGTGTGAATTCAATTAACATGTGATGTAATATTTTCTGAACGCAGGTTCAATTTTAGTGACCTGCAAACAATCTGTCTGCATGGAACATATGTCAAGTTCGACATTCTGTGACACATCATGTCCTAAAAAGACTTCAGAATGTAATATCTAGTCTAATAGCAAAGTGTTTTTTATTAGGATACTTCATTAAATGAATTACTGGCATAAATACTAAAAATAAATAGGTCATGGGGTGAAAAATATTTCATAAGAGTTTTGTGGGTGGTTACTAGTAGTGCAAATATTTTCTCAGGGTAGGTTGCATAAATAATGGCCTAGTCATTTATTCAGAAAACAAAAAAAACAATATCTTGACATAGGCCATTATACTACAGGGGTAGAAACGCAGGATTATTTAAACTGAGGATATAAACTTTTGTTGTCACATACATGTAGTGAAATTAATCCTCTCAAGGGAGCAGTGGGCAGCCACTGTGCGGTGCCCGGGGTCAACTCCAGATTGAAGCCAGTGTCACTGGTCACACAGCACTGACTGGAGAGGCTTGTAGGCTATTTTACCAGAGGTGGCCAGCATCATGAGGGAATTATTTAGTCAAAACTGCTTAGGCCTTTTCTGTTTTAGAGAGGTGATGATATGCTTTCACTTATTCCATTGGTCTGAAATTTGATGAGAGCAAAATTAAGCATAAATAGTATACACTAGATTCGTGTATATACAAATGAGAACAAGGAAAAAAAGTAGTGGGTTAAAGATTGTTTCTTTATTTTATGGTGCAGAGCTCTCAAAAATGTCAATAGTATAGCCAGTCTGTAATCTTCAATGCTATTAGGACTACGGTACCTTTCTATTCTCATATGTAATGGAACACTCAGCATGAGGCTAATACTATACCTGCTCATGCACGTGCTGGCGAAGAGGATGAAGGAACCAATGTTAGGCTAAACTTACAGGCTTGACATTACCAAGTAAATTGCATTAGTTCAAATATTTAAGACTTTGTTTATTGCAGTAGAAATTGAAGAATTACATCCTCTATAATCTGACTAATGAATTAGGCCTACTGTGATAGTATGAGCTTCATTGGGTGGCTGCTATGAAGAGAAAAGATACTAGGTCTGAAGTAATGCTCATCTAGTGCATGCATCTGTATATTTGGTGAAGGCATTTTAGGTTGTTGGTCAGTCAGAAGAGAGCTTGAGTCCAGACGTTTGCCTGACACCATCTCATGCCTGGGATTCCATCGGCTTCCTCTCGTGATTGCACCGAGGGGCTGGAGCAGACTTGATAGTAACAGTTATTTTCAAACTTGATATATGATGTAATAGCTATGAGCTATGCAAACAACTTTTATGAGCATAAGAAAGCATTATATAGATATACAGTATCTCACAAAAGTGAGTACACCCCTCACATATTTGCAAATATGTGAGCATATCTTTTCATGTGACA
>JAOEGT010060857.1:0-17638 GCA_025447795.1 Speoplatyrhinus poulsoni
GAGGAGACAGGCCACTTAGAGAGTCCTCAATAGAACTCTATGGGAGAAGTACCAGAGACATTATATAGAGGAGACAGGCCGCTTGAAACAGCAGTTATGGCTCTCGCCCCAGATAGGGTCTTCCTAATAACTGCCAGGATGTGTTAGCAAGATGGCTGCTGTAGCCAGGACTTTAACCTTACCAAGATGGCTACCTGACTTGCCTATAAGGACTTTAACCTTACTGAGATGGCTACCTGACTTGCCTATAAGGACTTTAACCTTTCCAAGATGGCTATCAGATTTGCCTATTGGTTGGACTTTGGTTATGCCTTTAGCACAACTTCACGTGATGCATCTGATAAAGGCTTTGTAGATGGACCGTTCTATGTAATGTGCATTCATTTAATTGAAGCCTTAATTAAGCCTTTTATGGGTAACAATTAATTGGATCAAACCCATGGCATAACTGAATGATAAACTCATTCAGCACAATTCCTTGGTGATGTGACCATAAGGGATTAGTCCTATATATTCTGCCTCTAAGTTCTATGACCTTTATAACATTAATGTTCTTCTGGCCTTTCAATACAGAGACTATGGTCTATAGCCGCAGACTATAGAATGTCCTGCTACAAACATGTACAATTAAGTTTCTATAGCGATTCCCTACTGGCTCATAGCTCCATAGAGCTATAGACATGTTGCCTTCTGCTCTTGGCCAATGCACAGCCCTAGCCAGGGACGGGAAGCAGGGCTTGCTCGCTAGCGCTGACGGGTTTGGTAATGAGCGCTGGTACTGCAGCCGATAATTGCTGTTCGCGTGCGCATTGGAGTACGTTTCAATTCGACCGCCATTTTAAAAAAAAAGATGATTATGCATCCACGGTCCAATCCCCCACAATGCATTGTGACGCGCCTGGCTGTCTAACAGGGGTTCTGGATTCCTGTGTGGTTCTGTTTGCTCCGTGCAGGTCAGCAGCCATGGGGAACCTCATTAAGGTCCTCGGCAAGGACTTAGAGAACTGTCCACATTTTTTCCTGGACTTTGAAAGTAAGTGAGTGCTGGTGCATGCACGAGCATGCACGAGCACGTGCATGTGCGCGTGTGTGTGTGTGTGTGTGTGTGTGTGTGTGTGCACGTGTGCGTGTGTCTTCAGAGCTGCGTGTTGTGAGGCTGTGATGTTGTCGGTGTCGTCGTTGGACATTCTGTTTCCCCACTCGCCCGGGAGGTTCCGGTAGAACCTTAGTCTCCCCACATGCACCTCACGTTATCCCGCCACGTCCAAGATATCAAGATATCAAGATATATATCACGTTATCCCACCACAGCAGCCCCATAGCGTGCCTGCGACTCCACGCCTCGCCACTGGCGACTACATTTTGAGAGTGGGATTAGAGAATGTCCGTGTGTCCACGTGCCATTTCCATGCCGACACCCCACACAGGTCATATGTTCAGTTCATGCAGTTCATCGACCACGAGCACACACACACGCACACACACGCACACACACGCACACGCACGCACACGCACGCACGCACACACGCACACACACAGACACGCAACAACAGCCATGTCCCATCTCTGTGTTCCAGGGGAGTCATGGGAAACCTCCTGAAAGTCTTGGCTTGTGCTGAACTTGAGCGTGGCCCCATACTTTTCCTAGACTTTGAACGTGAGCCATCTGCTTATTATTTTTTCTTTAGTTGTCCTTCTTCCTTCTTTCTTTCTTCAGTATTCTGTCCGTCCCGCTTTTCGGTTTGAGCTCCTCCATGCCGTCGCTGTAAATGGTTTCTCTGTTCTCTCGCTGGACGGGCCGGCACTCAGATGTCTTCCTCTGCAGAACGCCACGTGGCTTATTATGATATAACAGCACCTGTGAAAGCAGATTGAACAAGGTGGTTCTAGCAGTCAAAACACAGGAGAATACTCTCCTCTCTATATATATACTGTATATACTGTAAATATATACTGTATATATATACAGTATATACTGTAAATATGTTATATTTGATCTGCATGTACTGTATTTACATCCACACGTACAGTATAAACTAATAATACTATTTTAGAGAGCTTATATAACCCGCGGTGGTGGGAGGGATGCTTTGACCTGCATTGCTAAGCAACATAAGAGAGAGAGACATCTGAAGCCAGTCTGCTACAGTGCTGTACTGTGGTGTGGTGTGGCCAGTCCATGTGTGTGTGTGTGTGTGTGTCCTGTGTTTGTAGGCAGAGCTGTCAGTCAAACACTGGCCTTAGGGGGAGGAGTCTAAAATGTCTGTCAATCACACTTGCATTGCAATGCATTCAGCAGCAAATGCTGAAATTTGTCCCGCCCCTTCAACGCTACGATTGGACGGCCGGAGAAACAGTGACAGTGATGGGTGCGGCGTTTCACCCAAAGCTGAACATTTTTCAACTTGCGTGGAAACACATTTTAGTCTCTGGAGGAATTTGAATAGAAATGCCCATCCATAATAACCTCACTTTAATTGTCCCCTCGAATAGAGCTGTGAACTAATCACCATCTGAGATCATATGATAGCTCTTATCTACTGACTTGACTACTGCATCGCTCTGCTCTGCGTGACAGTGTGTCTGTCTCTAATCACTTGACCTGCTCCTCAGATTAGACTAATCTATCAACCTAATCTGATCAACTGTATCTGGGCCAGATGTTCACCTGAGATTACCTACAGCTAAGTGACTATAACAGCTGTAACCATCACATAAAGGCTATAGACAGAGGGGAGATTGCATAATGTACCTTTAACACAAACTAATCTCCACACACACACACACACACACACACACACATCTCTACTCCCATAGGCTAGACACGGGAGATATTACACACACCCACACACACACACACACACATCTCTACACCCATAGGGTTACATGTACGCTAGACATTACACACACACACACACACACACACACACACACATCTACACTCATAGATTAGACACAGGGGAGATATTTCTTAGGCCCAATCCCATTTTTACCCATATCCCTTTCCAATGGGGGATCTATGGAGACCTATCGGGTCCTATGGAGGCCCAATGGGGGATCTATGAAGAGCTATCAGGTCCTATAGAGACCTATCAGGCCCTATGGAGACCTATCAGGTCCTATTGAGGCCCAATGGGGGATCTGTGGAGACCTATCAGGTCCTATGGAGACCTATCAGGTCCTATGGAGACCTATCAGGTCCTATGGAGACCTATCAGGCCCTATTGAGACCTATCAGGCCCTATGGTGGTCCTATGGAGACCTATCAGGCCCTATGGAGACGTATCAGGCCCTATGGTGACCTATCAGGCCCCATGGAGGTCCTCTGGAGGTCCTCTGGGGGATCTATGGTGCAGAGCCATATAGAGGAGAGAGTCGTGCCAACGGAAGTCTGATGGTCATGGGCATGGTTCATGGAGAAACAGTTCCAGGAAATAGGTGGCAGGCAATTCGAATCAATAACTGCAATTTAGTATTTGCGGCTAGTAACTTCTAGTACCATCCGGGAGCTGTTTTGAGGTTCCACCATCTGCTATTGCTGTGACAAAATGGTTGATTGTGGTGATTGGAGTCTGTCTCTTCTATGGCTTTAATGGGGAGGACCTATGGGGTCCTATTGAGGACCTATAGGGGTTCTAAGGGGGTCCTATCAAGGTCATATGAAGGACCAATGGGGTTCCTTTGCAGGTCCCATGGGGTCTCACAGGTCTTCTCCTCCCTCCCCTGGGCAACACAGTGGCCCAGTGGATAGCACTGTGACCTCAAAGCAAGAAGGTCCCGGGTTCACCTTTCTGTGTGGAGTTTGCATGTTCTCCCCGTGTCTGCGTGGGTTTCCCCCACTATCCATAAAACATGTAAATTTAACTCTCTCCTGTAAGTGTCATGTGACCAGTGACACTGGCCTCTACCTGGAGTCGGTCCCCGGGCGCTGCCCAGTGGCTGCCCGCGGCTCCCCGCTGCTCCCTTGAGGGATGGGTTAGATGCAGAGGACAAATATCACTACATGTATGTGACAATAAAAGCGCCTGTACCCCCCGTAGACGCCCAGCCCACAGAGGCAGAGACGGCGGTGTGGAACCAGGTGAGCGCCGTGCTGGAGGAGGCCCACGGCATCCTGTCAGAGCTGCAGTCCTACAACGGGGCGGGGCAGGAGATACGTGAGGTGAGCTTGTGCTGCAGCGCCCCCTGCAGTATGGAGTGCACTTCTTAGTTTCTACCTTACATTATGCTATTTACCATGAACTGCCTCCTTTATAACGATGTGTGTGTGTATATAATGTGTGTGTATATAATGTATGTGTGTATATATAATGTATGTGTGTATATATAATGTGTGTGTGTATATAATGTGTGTGTGTATATAATGTATGTGTGTATATATAATGTGTGTATATAATGTGTGTGTGTATATATATAATGTGTGTGTATATAATGTGTGTATATATAATGTGTGTGTGTATATAATGTATGTGTGTGTATATATATAATGTATGTGTGTATATAATGTGTGTGTATATATAATGTGTGTGTGTGTATAATGTGTGTGTGTGTATATAATGAATGTGTGTATATATATATAATGTATGTGTGTATATATATATAATGTATGTGTGTATATAATGTGTGTGTATATATAATATGTGTGTATATAATGTGTGTGTGTGTGTGTGTATATATATAATGTGTGTGTATTTAATGTGTGTGTGTATATATAATGTATGTGTGTATATATAATGTGTGTGTATATATATAATGTGTGTGTATATTATAATGTGTGTGTATATACTGTATATAATGTGTGTGTATATATATATATAATGTGTGTGTTTGTGTATATAATGTGTGTATATAATGTGTGTGTGTATATATAGTGTGTGTGTGTATATATGTGTGCATATATAATGTGTGTGTGTATATATAATATGTGTGTGTATATAATGTGTGTGTATATATATGTGTGTATATATAATGTGTATGTGTGTGTATATATAATGTGTGTGTGTATATATAATGTGTGTATATATAATGTGTGTGTGTGTATATATATTGTGTATATATATATTTGTGTGTTTATATAATGTGTGTATATATAATGTGTGTGTGTGTATATATAATGTGTGTATATATATAATGTGTGTGTGTGTATATATAATGTATATATATATAATGTGTGTGTGTATATATAATGTGTATGTGTATATAATGTGTGTGTGTGTATATATAATGTGTGTATATATATAATGTGTGTGTATATATAATTCTGGTAAGATGCACCTGGTTCTGCTTCAGGCCATCCAGAACCCAGGTGACCTGGCTCTGCAGGAGAAGGCCTGGAACGCAGTCTGCCCCCTAGTGGCCAAACTCAAACGCTTCTATGAGTTCTCCCTGAGACTGGGTGAGTACGACTGCTGGCTCTATAGGGGAGGAGGGAGGTGGAGGGGAGGAAGGAGGAGAGGGGTGGGCAGCTCTCCTCCTCTGCAGCAGCCTGACCTAGCTGCCGTTGCCACGGCAACAGAGAAACATGGTTGTCAGGAGCAGAGTTAAAACTTAAAAGGTACGGACAGAGGAATGTGTTGCCGTGGCCACCGCCTCTGCAGATCACATCCCATTGTCCCCCCCCCCGCTGTGTAATAAAACGCTAAGCAATAATTAATGCTGACGCACATATCTGTGATTCATGCGTGTCCTCTTGCCATCTGTGGACGGAGCGGTCAAATCACACTGGCGGGCTCTGTGCTTAAGTGCTGCCGTGTGTGTACGTGTGTGCGTGCGTGTGTGGGTGCGTGCATGCGCGTGTGTGTGTGAGATCTAGTATATTGTGGTGTGTTGCCTGGGTTGCTTCTGTGACTACGCTTGATGTGATCCCGGTTCTGTATATAGCAACGCAGCCCTGCATGTTTTAGACACACGCCAACGAACCTGACTCAGAAACTAATGGGTTGTTGTCAGGCTACCTAACGAGCCACTTATGTGACAGGTGTGTTGGAGCAGGGAGACATCTACAACATGCAGGGCAGGGGGTCTGCAGGATCAGGGTTGGAGCAGGGAGACATCTACAACATGCAGGGCAGGGGGTCTGCAGGACCAGGGTTGGAGCAGGGAGACATCTACAACATGCAGGGCAGGGGGTCCCCAGGACCAGGGTTGGCTATAGAGGGAGCTGGAGAGGTTGTAGATGGTGTAGATGGATGTATCAGTTAAGTATTACTCAGTAGGGTTAACAGTGTGTGAGGGTGCGTGTTTGTGTGTGGGGGGAAAAGAGGAAGGGGGGGGTTTGTGCCCAGGCCCCTCAGATGAAACACATCTGCTGGGTATTTATAGAAGGCTGATGCATATTTAATGCAGAGGAAGGGATGGGTTCTGTGGAGACAGTGGCTAACGCAGACACACACACACACACACACACGCACACACGCAGACACACACACAGACACACACACACGCACACGCACACACACACAGAGTGGTCAGGGATCAGGGCTGACTGGAGCTAGCTAGCTAGTAGCTAGCGCTAGCAAGAACAACATCCTGCCTCCAGCAGTGTGAATCACCAGGTGTGCTAGGTTGCTATGGCTACATTAAAGGGAACGTGGTTGCTATTGGCCCCATTCCCTGGCCCCCACCCCACTGAGCCCAGCAGGAGTCTAGCAGGGCTTCTTCTGGTGTTGGGAGCCAGTAAAGGTTCCAGGTTCCTCTCCTTCATACTCTGTGGATTACAGATTGTGCCACATGACCTGATTGTTAAAGGCAGAACGTTCCTCATTCTGCTGTCAGTGGGTTAGTGCACTGGGTGTAGCAGAGCTTAGCCGGTTTGTACTGGATCGCTATTACAATCAGGTCACGCAGCAGGCACTTCTGCTGTACAGAGAGTACTATTAAAGGTGTAGTCAGCAGTGCTGGGGAAAGACTGTTGACATTTGAACTGGATCAAAACATGCTTGGCTTTCAAGCGAGGCCACACCTTAAAGGTGGGGTCTGGGATGTGGGAGAAAGAATGTTGACGTGAACAAAAACAAACACTCATCTCCCTTCACTGCCATAGGGTGCTCCCTCAAAAGCCCCGCCCCCTTCACTGCCATAGGGTGCTCTCTCAGAAGCCCTGCCCCCTTCGCTGCCATAGGGTGCTGCCTCAGAAGCCCCGCCTTCCCATCCCCACACACACACACACACACACACACATTGGACCGTGAGGGAGGTATTCTCAGAATATGACACAAAGCGTATCAGCTTACAGTCACTGACTCTCACTTTTACAGAGCCGGTAGGGGTTAGACATCTCCATGGCTCGAACCCATGACTGTAAGGCAGGGAGACCAGACATTGATGTCTTCCCCCAATCATTTCACGTTTAGTTTTCACATTGAACACTAGAGAAATGGATCCTGTCCCCAAACCAACATGTGTGTGTGTGTGTGTGTGTGTGTGTGTGTGTGTGTGTGCTATCCAGAGAATGCCCTGCGCAGCCTATTGGAGGCGCTCACGAGCCCCCCGTATGCTCCCATACAGCACTTGGAGAGGGAGCAGGCCCTGGCCAAACAGTTTGCTGAGATCCTCCACTTCACACTCAGCTTTGATGAGCTCAAGGTGAGGAGAGAGAGATAGAAACTCTCTTGTTTGTAATATTGTTGTTCGTATTGAGTGCTACCTGCATGCCCTCTAGCTTTGGCAATACTGTTGTAATAACTGTCATGCTAATTAAGATAACTTGGAAGTCAAGTCGTTTCAGGTTCCTTTGTTGTTGTGAAACACAGAGGCACTGAAAAAAGCCGTTTGACTCTAAGTCCCGCCCCACATGAGTGGCAGCTAGCCTGCCTGGTTATCTCAGGCTCACTATTTAGAAGTGAAAGCAAGTTAGCTTCAGGTTGTAGTCGTGGGGCAGAATGGCACTGCTAAGCCAAACAAACATCAATGACCATTAAGGCCATTAAGGCCGGGTCTTAATGGCCTTAATGGTCAGTAATTCTGGAGAACGCTTGTTGAATTCGAACCCAATAACAATAACACCTTTCCCTTCAATGCCATAGGGTGCTCCCTCAGAAGCTCCGCCCCACACATTGGAAACGCATTGCGAAGGCTAGGATACAGGCCTATATGTTTTTGGCCTGCACCACTTTGTTTGTGTTCTTATTTATGGCGCCATGGCCGTGTAGTACCAGATTATTCTTTCAGCACGCACACAGAACTAAGCTAGCGAGGAGACATTTTGTGAATTCGACAAAAAAAGCATTTTAGCTTACAATCGCAGGATATACCTTTATTAATGTGCACCTCCTAACCTGGCTCTCCCTGCAGATGACGAACCCAGCGATACAGAACGACTTCAGCTACTATAGGAGGACCATTAGCCGGAACCGCCTGAACAACCAACAGGTAGCACCGCCATCTTAACACAGATTGCATACAACATGCCAAGCTGTGATTGGTCACAGACCACCTCAGGTTACACACACACGGCAACATGACGAGCTGTGATTGGTCAAAACAGCATCTCAGGTAACACAGGGTAACATACAGAGCTCTGATTGGTCACAGACCACGAGAGAACAACGAATGAACAACATACAGAACACATATCGGACAGTATATGAAGCATTGACGGTTGAGTTGAGTGTTGATTGGCTCACAGCTGGAGGCAGAGAATGAGGTCAACAACGAGATGGCCAATCGGATGTCCCTGTTCTATGCCGAAGCCACGCCCATGCTGAAGACCCTTAGCAACGCCACCACCAAGTTCGTCTCTGAGGTTTGTTACGCTTATACTTTAACGTTTCCTCGGCTGTCCTCATTCACGCACTCCGTGAGTCACAGTGATCTGCAGTGATCTGCAGTGATCAGGTTCACGCTGATGTGTTGGTTCTTATTTACGGCACAATGTGATGCATTTAGTTCCATTGCTAACTGTTGTTGGCCTATTGCCACCTATTACATCCTATCCATCCTGGAAGTGTGGATTCCTCCCTCTGTGGTCCCTTCCCAAGGTTTATTCCATTTATTCCCACGTGGTTTTGCAGAAGTGTTTCCTTGCCCGGGGAGCAGGAGCAGATTAAGGGGATGTCTTTTGTTCCCTGGTGAAATACGGGCTGTACAGCCCTTTGAGACTGTATTGGGATTTAAGGCATGGAAACACACTTGACTTGACATCAGACAACCCCTTTTATATTTGTATATGCTTGATTCAATGTTTTCACGTTTCCTTTTGCAAAGCATAGAGGTAAAACGTTTACTGATGATCAGCATCCAAATAGGACAGTTTGTCCCCGACACGATGCTCTGCTCTGTACCAGCCAGAGGGAGCAGATGGCTGAAGCTCTTTGTTGCCCCCTGGTGGCGAAGGAGTGCGTTGCGATCACATTTCTCAGACACACACGTGTCTCTCCCTGCAGAACAAGACCCTGCCCATCGAGGACACTACGGACTGCCTGAGCACCATGGCCTGTGTGTGTCGCGTCATGCTGGAGACCCCGTGAGTCTCCTCCTCTCTCTCTCTCTCGCTATCTCTCTCTCTCTCTCTCTCTAGCTCTCTCTAGCTGGCTCCCTGTCAATTCAATGGGCTTCATTGGCATGAAACTATGATATTATCCTAACAGCTACACCACCAAGGGTATGGAGGAGCAGACATATATATATATAAAAGTATAAATAAAGAAAGAAATGTATAAATAATTAAATAAATATAAAAATAATTGAAAAAAATAATTACGTTTTTGTAATAAAAAAGGCTATTTCTGTATTTTTACATGTACAGTAGTTACATATTTATTTGCATTTTTTCATTTATTTAATTAATTATTTTTATATACATTTATTTATTCTTACATTTCTTTATTTCTTTATTAATTATTTTATTTATATATAAATGTATTTATTTATTTATATATTTATTTATTCATTCCTGTATTTATATATATATTTTTTTTATTTATTTCCATATTTCCACATTTCCGTATTTCCGTGGCCGTAAATGTTAAGAAAGTAGGCGGCCCTACCTCAGGCTACAGCCGGATTGGTTATAGGGGTGTGTTTGGAGCTACTACTACCGCTCCTAGCCTAGATACTTCCCTAAATCGAAGAAGAATATTGTTTCCCTACCTATGTCCCGTACTCACACACCAAACTAATTAAAATGGCTATTGCCATAGGGAGGGCCTCAACCTATTTGCCGTGTCAGGTGCATAGAACCTGCAGAATGGCTAGAAAGATTAGATCGGGAGCGACCTAATCTCTCCCCACCCCCCCCCCAGGGAGTACCGATGCCGGTTCACCAACACAGACACCATGCTGTTCTGCATGAGGGTCATGGTGGGAGTCATCATCCTCTATGACCACGTCCATCCTGTCGGGGCCTTCGCCAAGACCTCCAAGATCGACGTGAGTGGGCGTGCACACACACATATATATATATATATATATATATATATACATACACACACATAACCCAGAGTGGGGTGTGCACCAAGTGTATACAGTTACGTATTAATACCACTACTGCAGTTAAGCTGTGTGTGTGTGTGTGTGTGTGTGTGTGTGTGCAGATGAAAGGCTGCATCAAAGTGTTGAAGGAGCAGCCGTCCAACAGCGTGGAGGGTCTCCTCAACGCACTGAGGTGGGTTGGGCGAGTCACACCGAGACAGTGAGGGAGAGAGAGAGAATTAACAAGAATTAACACACGCACGCACGCACACACACACACAGAGGATACACTCTAATTTGGACAACCTTCCTTGCTGCTCTGTCCAGGTGTAATGAGCTCTCTGCAGTCAGAACAGTCAGGTTGAAGGTAGTGTTTATGCTCATTCCTACACCGCGTTAAGACAGGGATCAACAGAGACTCTATGCAGCTTGACTCCCAATCTCCCAGGGGTTTTATCCCACTCTAAGTTAGGGCCAGCTCCTCAGCTGTTTGCTGCTATTTAGGCTGTTGATTATAATTTTTCGGTTTGAAAGGTACATTGATCTGTAATGTATGTTGTGCACTGTTAGCCCTGATGTCGTTTCTCTACCAGAATGTTGTTTGCTTACTAAAACTGGAGAAGCCTACGACTTATTCAGCGACCGCGTGTCTCTAAGACTTATTCAGCGACCGCGTGTCTCTACGACTTATCCAGCAACCTCGAGTCTATACAACTTATCCAGCAACCTCGAGTCTATACGACTTATTCAGCGACCGCATATCTCTACGACTTATCCAGCGACCGTGTGTCTCTACGACTTATCCAGCAACCTCGAGTCTATACAACTTATCCAGCAACCTCGAGTCTCTACGACTTATTCAGCGACCGCATGTCTCTACGACTTATCCAGCGACCGCATATCTGTACGACTTATTCAGCATCCTCGAGTCTATACGACTTATCCAGCATCCTCGAGTCTATACGACTTATCCAGCAACCTCGAGTCTCTACGACTTATCCAGCGACCGCGTGTCTCTATGACTTATTCAGCGACCGCGTGTCTCTACGACTTATCCAGCAACCTCGATTCTACACGACTTATCCAGCGACTGCATGTCTCTACGACTTATCCAGCGACCGCATGTCTCTATGACTTATCCAGCGACTGCATGTCTCTACGACTTATCCAGCAACTGCATGTCTCTACGACTTATCCAGCAACCTCGAGTCTCTACGACTTATTCAGCAACCTCGAGTCTCTACGACTTATCCAGCAACCTCGAGTCTATACAACTTATTCAGCAACCTCGAGTCTATACGACTTATCCAGTGAACGCGTGTCTCTTCAGATAAAAGTGTGATAAATGCTGTAGTCAAGTAGATCTTGTTCAGGCAGAGGTAAAGCTGAGAGTCTCTTCCTCCCTCTAGATATACGACACGCCATCTAAACGACGACAGCACCTCCAAACAGATCAGGGCTCTCCTGCAATGAGAGGAAGCAGCGATGGGGGAGGAGCAGGAAGGCAGGAGGTGCCAGCGGCTGGTTTCCTGTTTGTTTACGGCGAAGACGACAGCAAACAAAGTGATGCCCCGGTTCCCACCCTGACGATCACCAAGAAGAGGAAATTAATTATATTTATTGTCAGCTGTTCATCATTCTGTCTATCATTTTGTAAAGTAAAACAGAAAAGAAATTATAGATATATATATTAAAGACGTGAAACGGAAACGCCATATAGGTAGGACATTAAGATTAAAAGGACGAAGCTATTCTGCAAAACCTAAAACTGAAAAGGTTCATATTTCAAACGGCAGTCTATATTTTTACACTTAAAGGGACACTCCACTATATTGTGTCTTGCTGTTGGATTCAGGGTTACGGAAACATTGTTTAGGTCCGATGCTCAGCGTGTGCACGCACTCCTCCCTACTCCTCCCCCTCGCAGGTCTCTGAGGCTCACACCGGCCTCCACCCCTCCCCCCACAAAGCCACCCACTCAGGGCGGGAACATTCGGACATTTTGGGTCGCTCTGACGCAATCGAGGAGAGCACCTTCAGAAGAAAACTAAACCAGCTAAACTAAGCCAGAACGTCTCTCGGGGTCAAAAGTTCAAACTGGCCCCCCTCTCTCCCTCCACTGATCTGTAGGTGAAGTGAAAGCAATGTGATGGAGATTCCTCCGGAGATTTGTTTTCCGCCATGGCTTCCCTACATCACTGCAGCTGAAGGGCAGGAGTCCAGGCAGAGGAGACAATGAGATGAGGAGATGAGGAGGAGGAGGAGCAAAAGACACATTTAGATTGCCTCCATTTTAACCTGTTAATCTTCACAGGCTCTCCTTCGGTCGTAACGCCATCCAGGAGACGTGCATTAACGTTCCCACGTTCGTTCTGTCCCGGCACAAAACATCACGCTAGAGTTTCACCTCATCATCCCTGCTCCCGCCTCTCTCTCTCTGTCCGTGGTGCTAACATCCTGTAAACGTCGCATAGCTTGTACGGCAGGCTGGCCTCGCACCACACTACGTTTGCTCAGCGGAACCTGTGCCTATGTAGAACGCAGAACGCTAACAGCTGCAACCATGCCTGCGTTTATCAGCTGCAGAGAGCACATCGAGTGTAAAGAGCAATGGAGTAGATGTTTGCACAAAGCTGCTCTGTACTTGGGCACCAGGATGGGGTTTGAGAATGAAGCATTCTGGGAAAAACACAGTACAGTTACGTCAGTCAGTGCCAAAGCTGAATGGTTAAAGATGGGGGAGGAGTCCGAGTGTAAGGTGATTGGCTCCATCTGCGGGACATCATAGACCTGGCATTGTAGGAGCTGTAATTACTTAATTTTCCACTGGTTTTCTTTAAACACACTCTTAAGAAGACTTCAGCTCAAAAACCAGAAATAGATGCACACACACTGAGACACACACGGGCATGCACACACACACAAGAGAGATGTGAGCTTTAGTGTAAATACGTGAGGCTTTTCTCATCAGGCATTACAAGTAGAGCTTAAAAAAACACAAGGTTTCCTCGAGGAGAAACCACGCAGCCATTGCCCGCATACATTCAGCTAGACTTCTTATGTTAGTAACGAGGCTGATTAAGGCTTAAGTGAGCGAATAAATGAACATTAAGAGCATCAATGATGAAAGTCTCACAGGAGATTAAAAGAATTGCTGTACTTTGGATGTCTATAGACCTTAGTCTAAATTAATTTGAACTTGGAATATATTTTATATACAGAGGTATGTGCACAAACATATTCTGTATACATATATAGATGGCATGTTGTAAAAGTTTTGACAAAAATGTGTAAATAAGGTGTTTTTATTAATTTTTAATTGTTCAGTGATGCTGAAATTGGGTATGTGTCGTCTCTCAAAACTCCCATGCATTTGGCTTGGACCATCGGACTTGCTGTAGGTTTAGGTTTCTAGAAATACACCTTGATTTTGGTGAAACCGGGCTAGGGAGGGACGTTCCATTTGCTTGTTATTTTGTACATTTTGTGCAACAATAAACGTCATTTATTACGTTCAACCAATGCTTTGTGTCTAACAATCAACCAATGCTTAGTGTCTAACGTTCAAGCAATGCTTAGTGTCTAAGTTAAATATCCACATGGGTGAACAGGTACTGTACATATAGTAATGCTAACAGGGTTGCAGGTTACATGTAGTAATGCTAACAGGGTTACAGATTACATGTAGTAATGCTAACAGGGTTGACCCGAACCAGGACCATGCCCTCAACTGAAAGATTAAACATATGTTTCCTAATTATCAATGTCAAGTCACATTGGGTGATTTGACAAAACACTGATGTACAGTAGACTACAGTAAATTGAAAAACCAAACATACAGTAGTATATCTACTGGTATATCTACTGGTTTGCACTGAACTGTAAATCATGTTTAATATAAAATCCAAAAAAAAAAAAAAAACACATAAGCCTATCCCAAATAAAACATGACATTATCGCGTGCTTGTGTACTGTTTTAAATATAGCGCCTGTACTTTAACTCAGAGGTCTTCAACAGGGGGTCTTCAACAGGGGGTCTTCAGAGGTATTGCAGGAGGTCCTCCAAATGATTTGATTGACTTACTCCAAATAATTTGATTGACTTACTCCAAATGATTTGATTGACTTTTTTCTTCCAAAAATTAACATGTCAGAAAATATACATTATACATACAACCTGTGCTATCAATATATAAATATGTTAATAATTATTTTAATGTCTTAGTTAGTGGCCTACTTTTATATGGCACTATAGGCCTTCCTACTTATTATTGTTGCCAACTAAATATTTGATGCCATATGTGCTAGAAAAACATGGCACAGGTTTGAAAAACATTGAAGACCTCGGCTTTAACTGTTCCAGTATGTACCAACCCTTCGCCACCATAAGGGGGCAGCAAAGGATCTAATTACAGTTTTTCTCACTTGCTTTTTAACATTACTGTAACATTTACAAAACAGTATTTTTTTTCATAACTATTGGTACAAACAGCATCACATAAAAGACCTGCAAAAACCTGAAACTTGTTCAAAACTCGCTTAGTTTGTCTCTCAATGTCAATGAACATGCCTTGTAGTCATTGCACAAATCACATTTTACAGGCCTATGGCGCTATGCGTGTGTGTATGTGTGTGTCAACAACACAAAACCACACAAGGTATTAATAATAATACACATTTATTCTTTTACGCATACTGTACGGTTTTCAATGTAATTTGTTGTCATTGGGAAGAATGGAGAGAAATGTAAACAAATGTAGACAACACCCAGAAGTGTATATGCTCGCCAGTGGACGGAGCATAAGATTCACCTCTCTGACACATTGTTTTAGAGAACTGGTTGATCATTGGTGGAGCTACCACGTCACATAATTCCCTATAGGTGAGACATTGGTCAGCCAATACATTCATTTACAAATAACGACTAATAGAATGTATAGAAAATATTCATACAGTAACAGAGACAAGCCATTCAACCATTCTGCATGTAATGACTTTAGCAAATAACTAACGCCCCCTAGATGATTTGGGGAGTGAATTTTCAACGCCAGTACCACTATAATAATGTTTTATCATAAATGTATAAACATCATGTAGCTAGGTGGGATAAATGTAATGATATGTTAACGCTACCAGATGGCACTATCAAAATGTTAGTATCACCTGTGGGTGCAGGGGATGCTGGGAAAGTACGCTGAGTTACGCAAGCGGGTTTCATTGCGACATGAACACATGCGCGTTGACTTTTGCTTGGTTTTGAGAAAAGGTAAATATATGTATGTTCTAATGTAATCGTTGGCATAAAATATTAATGTATATACACGGAATGTAATGGATACTTTTAGATTACGAGATGTCGTAAACTGATGTGTTCGTATATATATTGGATGTGAACAGATGGCTACGGTAGTCTCATGGTGGAAACTTCGTAATCTGAGAAGGATTAACAGGTCAGTAAGGTATATTTTGATCTGTGTTTTCTTTTATATTGCGGCGGTTTTACTATGTACATTTGTTCATTGTGAATTCTTTTTTTTGTGTACAGAGGTTAGTCACTGTAGTTATTTGTGTACTCCAAAGTTGCGTTTCACAAAAAGGGGTTTTAGGCAACAGTAAGAGTGCTAGTATTTAATCAGTATATGAAGAACGTTTTATACGATATTCTGCACTTTGTTGGACTGAAGAACAGGTCAGATGATTTTTATTTGTGCAAATAACTGCAGACAGAGACATTCTAAATTTATTTGACAAATCTACACTGAACACCAAATTATTTTTATACAGAATAAAGACCCCAAAAATATATATTTGTGTCCTGTGTTGGTATAATTTTGCCATGCTACAGTTGCTTATAGTAACGTTATTCATTCAAGGATATTATATTGTTTTGGCCTATACTCAATGACCTATTCTTGTTTTTTTTTTAACCAACTGTAGTATACTGGGCTCAACTAGTGGGAGCTCTAGAACTGTTAGATAAATTGTCTGCCGCACAGAGTATGTAGGGGGGTGGGGTTTTGGAGGCAGAAAAGAACGCATGTACTGGAGTGACTTGGTGTTTCCGTTTTAATAAAATCCAATTCGATTGCTTATCTCTCCTTACCATTCTTCATACCTTGGGTCAAGGTTACTACATTTGGCGACGAGGATAATGGATCCACAGCTTTTTGTTTGGTGATAGCCTACTTATATGTGTTTTTTTTTTTTCCAGGGGCTAGGTTAGCTAAGTTATTTTGAAAGCATGGCACGGGCTACAGTGGGAACTGTCACAGTTTTAGACAATGAGGCACAGCCTTGGGAGGAATACGTGGAGATTTTAGAATTTTTTTTCTGGCAAACGGAATAACTGAGGGAAACATCAAGAAATCTATTTTTCTCAGTTCAGTAGATGGCCAAACCTACGGTTTGATCAGAAATCTCCTCAGCCCGGAAACCGTAGGTTGTTATCTGAGTCGGGGCTTACCTTTGATAATGCATTGACTCTTGCTCAAACCATTGAAACGGCAAACAAAGATGTAAGGGAATTACAAGGAAAGTTTTTTGGTGGTGCAAGTGCTGCGTTGAAGCAAGGGGGGGACCAGGCCAGTGTATACAAGGTTAACATGCGAAAGACCAGAGAGGGAAGAGAACAAGGATACAACAAGGTTACAGATACAGGAGATCACGTACCGAGTGAATGTCGTTTTGCTGTGGAAAGGTGACACAAGTGTGGAAAAGTGGGACACATCAAAATAGCTTGTAGGGCAAAGTCACCTCCAGGAAAACAAAAGCAAAAATGGGGTGGTAGGAAAACACCAGCAAAAGGGGGTTAACAAGGGGTCATTGGGAATCACATCACATCATCGGGGAAGTTGAGTCTGAGGTCGTTAAAGAAGAGGATGTGTTCACCCTGCACAGTGTCACAGAGAAGATAAAGAAAGTGGCACCAATTACATTACAGTTGAAGATAAATAACTCAAAAATTAACTTTGAGGTTGATACAGGGTGTATCAAGTGTGACTATTCTGACATGGCCAAAATACTCCAAACTGTGGGGCAATGAGGAAGCAAATAACTTGGAAGCATGTAGCGTAAAGCTTAAAACATATACAGGGGAAAGAGTTAATACATTAGGTCCAGCCAGAGTGAATGTACAGTACAGGGAGATAGTAAAACAGCTACCTGTAGTTGTAGTAGCAGGCTCAGGACCAAACCTACTGGGAAGGGGATGGATCAGCGATCTGAACTT
>JAOEGT010060867.1:0-17635 GCA_025447795.1 Speoplatyrhinus poulsoni
AAATGTAGGTTGTAAAGCCCTTTGAGACTGCAATGTGATTAAGGGCTATATAAATAAAATTGACTTGACTTGACATGACTTGACTTGACATGACTTGAGTGTCATTTTAGCCTCACTACAGTACCACTGTTGAAATGTAACACAGGAAGGCTAACTAACATTACAAAATAATAACAATAAAAAAAGCAAAAAGCTGGGCAGATTCTCTCTCCCACTGCATCCGTTGTTTCCTCTCAGGAGTGCAGTCATCTTTCTCCCTGTGGTTTGGCTGCCTCCTTCAGCCACAGCAGGATTGCCTGCTTCCGCGCCAAAGTCCCCCTCACAAAGTGTGGGCGTAAGCAAAAACACACAGCGCACGTAAACACACACACACACACACAACACACGGGAACTGACCGACGAGCAGCTATAGCTCTGTCACATAAGTAGCAGGGGAGGGTTTTACTGCAGGCTCACGCATCGCCGTTGAGCAAGCGTCCAGCAAGAATGCTGATGTTGACTTAAGCCATATTCCTCCCTGCGTAACGCTTTATGTTCACGCCGCACGCACCCTATCATATTCATCAACACAGCAGACGTAAATGCATACCGACGCGCGTGCCCACACACACACACACACACACACACACGCACACACACACACACACAGAGCATACAGGAGCTCCACCTTGTGACTGTAAAACCATCAATTATGGAAGCCTAAAATACCATGTTTGGTCCATGCAGGCTGACCTCGGGAGCTCGTATCTGTTGCTAAGATGGTGTTCAGTCAATGAAAGGAGTGGCATACGGGAGGTTTGGTTTGGATTCCTCTCTCTCTGCGAGCTCTGTGGGCAACCGCACACATGCAAGTGTGTGTGGGCAATAAAGACTGGTTGGCACATTCACCAACAGAAAAGAGGCCTGAACACATGTAAAACTAGCACACACCAGCACACACAGGGAGTTAAAGTCCCGCCCACACTTCCAGGCTAGCCTCTTTTCCACTAGCCGTTTTCTTATTTGTATTTCTCTTCAGTTATCAATCTTTGCTGAGAAGAGCTGAGAAATCTTACTGGGGTATTCTATAAATAGTCTAGGGCCAGGCTATATCCATTATTGTCTCACTGTTGGGTTTCTAATGAAATGAGATTCAATGCTGGATTGATACATTAATTACATTATATTTCAACTATTAAGTCACAGTGCCAATAGACTAAATAAAGCCTGGTTAAAATGATTACGATTATGTTTGAATAATCAACCGTATTAAGTTTTTCATTTATCTGAACATAACTTTCTTGACCAAAGATGAAATGCATGACATAACACACACACACACACACACACACAGGTCTAAGACATAACACACACACACACACACACACACACACACACACACACACACACACACACAAGGCCCACCCCTCCCCCTCTATTCCAAGGGTGGGCCTTGACAAGACATTCCTGCACCTGCTGCCAGCCCTGCCTCCCTCCAATGCCGATACTCTTCCTCTCTCTCTCTCTCTCTCAGGGGGTAACGGTGCTGAATTCCACACAGCTGAGGGGGTTGGATGTCTAGCGCTTAAACCCTCCGCTATGCACACTTGTGCTACAATAACCTCTGACAAGTGTAACTCAAACTGGCCTCCTCTGATTCTGACCATGTATTAACACGAATTAACAGATTTACTGAGAGAGGAGGGGGGTGGGGGGGGTCTCTCTGACGGACAGGCAGGAAATCAGGCAGGTGATGAAATGTGAGTGGCTGTACATGTTAACACGAGCGCTATCCCGCATTCGATAGGATAGCATGTAAGAGAGAGGTTTATTGGGGAGTGGGGAGGTGTTGGGGGGGAAATGGGGGGTTTGGTAAGGTTATATTCTACATTCATGTGTACAGTATACGTCTTTCTTTATGTATGTGTTTTAGTCAGAGTCAGACAACAGTAATGGTTACTGTACAAAGTTCCAACATGAAGCCAACAGCCAACAGAGGCTCCATTGCGGTGGGTGTGGAGATAAAAGACTTCTTGCACTTCCTGCTGAGACAGAGGAAGCAACCAGAATCCTGTCAGGAAGAGGAGGCGCCGATGTCTCCCGGCTCAGATTCTCCAAAACATATCAACCCTTCCTTCTAACCCTCCTCTTTCCCCAAAGAGCTAAATGCAACCATTCAGAAGTCATAAATAACACGAATGGCTGTTTATGCTCGCACACCGATGTCTGTTTACATGCCTTATGTAAGCCTATACTTGTTTCCTTATGGGTCTAATAACCTCAACAAGGCGGTGAAAAACATTGCTAATAGCTAGCTAGCATGCGCTCTGTGACATTTTCCCTCCTCTGTTGTCTAAATTCCTGTGGAGGATGTGGCACTAGCAAACAAGAGTCTCTGCCAGTTGAATGACGGCTGACCTTTTCTCGAGGCAATCCGTGAAGCAGGCGGCCAAGACCGGCAGCCAGCCTGGATAGCAGCAAACGCAGGAGCCGAGTGGCAGACGTGGCTGAACAATATCGACCATTTCGAGAGCTGAACCTCATGAATGCATACATGAAGGGGTGAAATAAACAGCGTGGGTGAAGACGTGTGGGCAATCTTCCCCGCAAAAAAACCTCTCACGATGCAGTTTTTCTAAAAGATGTAGATCTGAACTGCTGCCCGCTTGGGTCTTCCATCCTCATTAATAATAGCCATTACTAGCCGTGCTGGTTCTATTTGAAGACAGTGATGAGGAGCCATACTCTACTCTGGCTACAGTCCTGATATACTTACACGGGCCATTAAATGCACACAGGGCAATTCAATTAGTGGGAAGGTATTTGATCACTCTTATGACCTGAGCTTCGCAACTTTAGAGACTAATTTAGTACCATCCAGGCCTGATGTACGACTTTGGAGATTTAGGTGAATTAGGTTTCAGGAATAGTGACACATGACTTCCTAGAACTATGGAAAACGAGATTAGATACACTCACTGTGGCAATTTCCCTGAAATGGCGAGCCACATTACAAATCATTACTGGCTTGTTTTGTATTGTTTACAAGAATTGGTCGCAGTTGTTGCCCTTTACATCAGCTGCTGTTCTCTGTGAAAGCAGTGGGTTTAATTAAAACAAACCATTATGCAGTCCTCTACAGAAAGACCTCTTTGGCATCCACCAATAGGCAACATTGTTGGTGCGCTGACAAATGGGACTGTAAAGAATGGAGAGCAGAAGAGATAAGGAAATTATATAAGTGTCAGTGTTTGAACAGCCCTCAGTGCCAGCTGACCCATTTTTAAACCGGTGTGGCTGCTAGGCCCTCTGATACCCGCAACAGTGCCCAAGCGCAGAGGGGAATCTTGGGTAATTTGTTCGCTTGTTTGGATAATCCACCATCTGCCGCACCGCTAAGAGCCAATCCGCAAGCTTTCACACTGCTCTCAAATATGAACCATATGGGGGAAAATTACACTACTGTCCAACTGCTTGCGAAGGATGAATTAGTCAAAAACAATAAACTGAGGGGAGGTTCAAGTCATTTGACTAACACAGAGCTGAAGGTTGTGACACAGAACAAGCTTGACAGATTGCATTATTCAAAATGAATTAATTTCTTTAAGATGTTCTACCGAACTCAGAGGTTGACAATTTTTAGTTTTTGTCTTGTATGCTATATCATAAATATAAGGCAGAGCAGTAGTGACATGAGGATTGACATCTCCCAAGTTTATCTCCTAAACCGCAAGTGAGCCATTATTAATTTCACAGTCTGCACAAATGGCAATTATATGTGTACACAACATTAAAATATGCAGTTTCTCGAGATACACTGATAAATATGACAATTATCATTGACAGTTTCCTGTCAAAAGGCTTGGTCAGCTGCCAGGACTCAACAGTGATATGCTTCTTTCACCCATATACCACAGCCTTCAGTTTCAACTTGATGTCCCTTCATATTAGTCTCCTACTGTCGCGCCTCCATCTAACTGAATCAGTCTTCCAAAAAAGCTAAAACCCAAACCGCTGGTAGCCAAGAAACAGTGGCGGCTCCAAATACGAGACATGCTAGGGTGAAATGAAACGGCCAAGTGGTGCTGTGACAGAAATCATTAATTAATAAAACTCAAATAGCGTTGATCACATCTTTTTAATTGCTTATAGATTCATATGGAGATTGCCAATCCCTTTCTCACTGGAGCATGGACACAGTCTAATCCTTTCTCTTAGATCAAAGACTTCCTTCATCCTCGGATGTTGTAATACTGCTTGTTGCTGCAGTGTTCCTATTAAGGAGCAAAGCATGCTTAAGTATTAATTGATGTAAAATAAGCTTAGACAACATGCTGGGTTCCACCTACATGTGCACAACAGGGATAATTTCAGGCAAACTAAAGTAGAATAGGTACTTTTGGTGAACTCAGGAAACTCAGTTGAGAGCACAGTAGGTGATCATGATTAAAAATCCAACGTCAAGGTTTTTTCTTAATTGTTTTTCAGTTTTATGGTTCAAGGAACCATCTTGTGTATTGCATATAAGATGTGTATTACGAATAAGATACAGTTACCTTTGTATAACAGACTTGATTGTACCGGCTGAGAAGATTCCAAAAATGCCCCAATTCTAAAATATGCATATTTCCAACACCCACCTTCAAACCAAAGAGTATATGCTGCTACACTACACTATTATTTGGGCAAAATGGAAAGGCAATTAAATCATCAGTTAAATCTTTTCAAAACATTCTCCGTACTGTAGTTAGTGTTTACAGCCAATAGTTCCCTTCCCTTCCCACTGATGGAGCCCCGCCAAAGCCATGTTTGAAGCACCAAGAAAGACTTTCCCTCTGCTACAGTCTTGACTGCCACAAAAATAAAAGATCACAGATACCTAAATAGCAAATAACAGCCATTATATCTCCAACCAAGTAAGAGCAGTGTTCTGCACCTGTTGCTACGGACCATAGCACAGGTCCACTCTAACCAGATCTGACCTCATGCAGCTGTCTGATCCTATCTCACCCACACACACACACACACACACACACACACACTAAGAGAAGTTGCCTGGCAAAAGGGGAAGGAAGGCAGCAATACAGCAATGGAGGGGGCACTGGGCAGAGAGAGGCTCAGGGAGAATGACTCACTCTGCTGGATGCCTAAGATTGTTCGCCTCGCTGTCTCCATAGAATTCCCTTTGACTACGCTGTGTTGCGGCGCACTCTGCTCCGAGGGAAGTGCGCACACACACACACACACACACACACACACACATACACAACACAGCCTTTTGAAGTGCTCTGAAATGACACAATAGGCTGCCTTAATAAGAGGAAGTGCTGACTCACGCTAGAGGTGTGAACAAGCCTGGAGATGGTGCCTGTGACAACGAGATGAATAATTAGGCAGAGGGAACCATCGTGGCAGTGACACTTGTTTCTGGAGGAGCGGAAGACACCGACCTTCTTTCCTTACATTGTGGTTTGGCTGCCGAGTTGAGCACAGGAGCCTCATTGTATTAACCTGTTCCACTACAGGAGTCAAATCCTATACTCAGGAGATGTGTCCCATCTTGTCTTTGTAAATCCCAACTCATATACTCTAAAGTCTGAATCTCAATGAGTATCTTGAAAGGTTATACTGTACGTTGATCTTTAACATCATTAATAGCATTATAATGACAACACGTTAGTGACTATGCATATTTTGACTAAACAGCACATAAACTGAACTGCTAAAATGTTAACATTAAAAAAGACACACTATTACAGACTTACCTTTATACCATACCAGGTAGCCTAATTACATCCATCATGTATTGTTTAATTTATGTTAATTTTAATCATCTTAATATAAATAATTGTCCATCTTGAACATATAAATGGAATACTGTAGCCTATCCTATGACTATAACTTTCCTATTGTTGTACCTACAAACCCCAATGGCTTTGCTTACTATACTTTCTGTACTGTAGAAAACTGCATTTGGCAAACTACATTAATCTGGTTCATAATCAGAAATATGAACTTCTCTGTTCACTCCTGTCTTGGGAAGTAATTATTCATTACAAATCCACAGCAAACAGGCTTGACAGTACCTCTTAATTTATTAAGATGAATAATAAAAATATTGGGGGTAAAAAAACATTTAGCTAGAACTATTCTATTAAAATCCACCCATCCATCTTCATCCGCTCATCCAGAGTCGGGTCGCGGGGTAAAACGGAAAATCCTCCAAGTAAAGGTGAAAATTATCCCTAAGGTTTCCTGCAATGAATAGCCGATACTGTATCACATCAATTCCTGGATGAAATAGATAATATCAGCATGTTCTCAAACAAGACTCAGAAATATCAAAATAAACAAACAACAACAACGAATCCAAACAAAGTCTAAAGTTTCATAAGCTTTTTCTCAGCCAAACTTCCACTGGAGTGGAAAAAGCCAATTTCCTTGACGCTGACTGGTGCAACTTGAGCATCTGCACACGCTTCCAGCCTGCTGAATGAGTGCAAATTGCTGTAACGAAGCTATTTCATTATGAGGTTGAGCAGTGCTTAATAAACAGAACAACGTGGAGGGGTGCTTCACTGAGCCATCTGAGAAAGTGCTTTGGCAGGGAGCGCCACAGTGTTTACAACACTATGCGCTGGCAAGAGGACACAGATAACTTCTAGCTAAGTGGAACAACAGACATCTCCAACTTTCACGCATCTATAAACGCTGCTAATGCCTGCCCTGTGGGAGCCTGCATGATGAAGCCGTAGTATGCATTGAGAACTATGAGAAACGGCAGGCTGTGAGTCACACTGAGGCCTGGTTTTACCATCATCTAGAATAATAAATCAGATGCGTATATGTATCTGATTTATTGTTCTAGATTCTAAAACAATAAATCAGATACATATACTTATCTGATTTATTGTGTTTAGTAGCAGGTATAGAGGAGAGATCATTCTGCCAACATCTTCTATGGCGGTGAGATTTAGGTTTTGACTATTCATGACCTGTTGCCATGGTTAGGACGGACGGACAGACAGACAGAGACAGACAGACAGACAGACAGACAGACAGACAGATCCGGGACTACAATGCACACAAAAAAAGAAAATGTCATTTGCATCAGGGAGTAGAGAGTAGAAAATAGGTCTTATCATGTCTTTTAGCCAGGAGACAGGCAGAGAGGGGAGGAATGGGAGAAAGGGAGAGAGGGAGAGAGAAACAGAGCGCGAGAGAGACAGACATACAGTCTGGACAGACAGAAATGTGGAGATGAAGATGCCATTTTAATCGCCTTGCAATTCCTGCACAACATCTGCACAACACAGGTACATTAACTGGTAAGGCACTGTGAAAACCCAGGCAGCCTTTTAAGCTGTGAACATGACGGTAAACACGGACGGCAACAACATTCAGCGAAGTTGCTGAGTTGGAAATCCAAACTAAAATGTTCTGGCAACTGGGGCCATTGAAAGGAAGCAAATCATTATGAGCTCAGGGGACTGCTACATGAAGTTATTGGACAGTATAGAGTAGAGTAAAAACATTTGCTCAAGCAGAAATGGGAAAGTGTAGTATGTGGAAAAGAGTGGATACCAGAATTGCCAAACATTTGCAGATCTGCACAGAGGTACGATGAGAGGTATGATCAGGTGATATGTGCTCATTCAAATAAAAAAAACATGCATCACATCACAATGCTATAATCAGAACAACATTTGTATAATAAATATTCCTGTAAATGACTAACTACTCTAGCATGATTTCATTATACCCATTTTCTGCACATGTCCCCATCATAGTTGATTAGCAATTATTTTGATTATACAATAGATAATAATTTATAGATTGGTGTTTGCTGACTAATATTTTGAGTTAATTATTCTATGTATTTGTTTTCATTGCATTTTTTTGTTAATAACCCGTCTCGGATTGAAAAAAACATTATTCAGCCCTATAATCTTGCTGATATTCAACAAATAATGTTCAAGTTTAATGTGCTCAATGGAAGAAAAAATATTTCATATTGGCACTCTTTTAAATTAAATTTCTTCTTTATAATCCTTCATTATGGCTTGACGAGAACAGAAAAGGTTGGGCTAACTTCTTCAACGACATCTCTACAAACAAAACAAATAATAAATGATGGCTTCTTAGGCAAATGTTACCGGTAAGAATACTGTAGCTAAGAGTTTCTAGAGATACTGTAAGCATCGGAAATAAAACAATTTCCATCCATCTGAGACAAACATTAAGCTTTACAGTAAATTCCAAAGTACTGTGCCGGCCACAAAGTACAACTCAAAGCAAAGGAAATGCAATCTTGCTTATTTAACAATAATGGAAACATTGGCTGTTGCAACCTTCAACCTGCCTTTTAAAATGATGTACCCATCATTTAACTACTGCCTGTAATACATCATTCTGAATCCGGTCATTTGCGAGCATGAGTCAGGCAACAGGGACGTGCTCTTGCCTAAGACGCATATATTCTACGTTGCTTAAATTCCCACTAATGTGTCAGCCTGGATCAGATCATTACCATGGCAGAGAGGCATGCGCCAGACATGTCATAATTGCTAGTCTCCTGACATTCATTAAGTAACACGCCGATTTCTCTACTTTCCCTCAATTGGACTTAATTGACCACTTTCGAAAGCCAAGCCAGTTCTTCCATTAGAACAAAGATAGGCAGCTAATTGTGTCAAGAGTAAGAAACGTGTGAGAGCACACGTGGGTGTGTGTGTGTGTGCGCGCGCACGTGCCTGTGCGTACGTCTGCAGGCACACGCTCATTTCTAGCATGTTAGCACCAGCAGTAACGGGCTAGGGTAGCTGGTCTCAGCTTTGCTGCCATCTTGGTGATGGAAGGCTAATATACTTCTAGACAGCAGTGACAGCGGTCACTCAACCTACACCTTATTTCCCCAATCACTAATTAACACACAGTATCCAGAAATAGACCATTAACATAGTTAATTCAAGTAATGTAAGTCAAAGCCATAAAATGCCTATATAAATGCAATCATATCACTCTGTTCTCTCTTGCTCCTGTTAAAGATATGTGCAGAAAGCGTGTAAACCGGTAATGATAGATGGTTGTAAATAGCCAGAGGTCGAGACGAATCTGGCAGCACACTCACAGGGCTTGTATTTTCCTTGTACTGTTGGTTACAGCATGCGTGTTCATATACAGGTTTGTGTCTCATGTTACAGAGTGCAAATAAACAAAGTTAGCTGGCGTCTTCAGTGGAAGGTAATATCCTGAAGGGAAATCAGGCTGTTGCAGCCTCATTATACAATGTAAAAATGTTTTATGAAATGTTTCTTTTTTTTTTTTTAAGATTTAAATATTGCTACTAGTAATTAGCAATAACCAAAAACGGTGTGGGTCCAGAGCGTTAATGACGTCAGTAAATCCTATTCACGTGTGTTGGTGCCGCGGCGGTAAACCCAAAAAAGCTTGCAAGCGCAAAGACTGCGGCAGGAGCAAGCTGGCCACGCCCTGGTCACGCCCCGAAATGCCCCAAAATTTTGTTGAACTTTTGCCGCCAGCAATGAGACAGTTGATCGGGAAGACAATACAAAAGCAGTCTGCTCCCGAGTTCTGTTGATAGCATGCACTCATAACATGGATGTATAAACATGCATGTATAAACATAGCCTATTATTTCCTCATGTCCTCCTATTCCTCGCTGCTAATCTTCAATAAACAAAGCTTAAACAAAGTGCTGACTGCATATCGCCCATAGCAACATTTATCGACTCCCACCCACTTTAGCGCACCACAGAAGTTTGTGCTGCCGAGATAAGAGCAAAAATGGGTTCAACCTATTGCCGCCGGTAGTGTGAATGCCCTTTTAGACAGATTCTCATGCACACAATATTACAATGAAGTTATTTCATTTTAATTCAAATCCGTGAGCAGAAAACCCCTATTCTCAGACTCTCTTCACCAGCTCATTAGAGTTCATTTCCATTTGTGAGGTAAAGTAATACATTGTCCACAGCAGTAACACAAAATGAAACATAGTACCAGCAGTTGTAAAATGGAGGACATTACATTTCCTTATAGAAAATTACAGACCAGATGTGTGGTGTCAGCAAAGTTAAACCGACAGCTCAACTTCTGGCTTGCAGATCATGAAGAGTACGGCTGGAACTGAAATGCTGGATATCAACACATGTTGGAGTTCTAAGCATAATGTACTGTTCAAGGTAAATGTCACTCCTTCAGTAGGTGCAATTATGCCATTAGATAAATGAAGATATTGGCACAAACATCACCTGACTTGACACCATGATTTCCTTATCGTATACCTCTGCAGGGCCAAGTGCCAAATGATAGTGATGTTGTGCATATATTCACTAGCACAGAATTGGCTAGGGCAAACTTAGAAAGATGAAAAGTAGAGAAGCTTTCCTTTAATATTATTTTATCAGGAAAGTGTGATGAAGATGTCATTCAGAGAGATAGCCTTTGGAAGAAGTTCCATGCTTTTCTGATGGAATGAATGCAGTCATTTTAGCATTTGCAGAAGAATAGCATGCAGTCATTACAGAACACTGCATATAATTAAAACTGAAATCACAATATTATGATATTGGAATATTGTATCTGGGATAGCATGATACAAGTGAAGTGATTATTATAATTACATTCGGTTAATAAATAATCACAGTATACTTACTATACTGCAGGGTTAAACACCAAAATAAAACAATGAGCACATGCATTAAGTCTGCACTTTATTTAGGCCTAGAACATGGCGTGCTTATTTTATATTTAAATAATCATTACATCTAATTCTATTGGGTAGAATCCAGGGCATGTTTATCAAGAACTCATTAAGCAAACAATCAAAAGTCCTGAATATGAGAATGTGAGGTCGAGTGCCAACGTAGAAGAAAATCTATGAATATAAATCATGTATGAATGAGAGATGCCATTTCAGAGGCAGACATTTGACTTCACGACCTTGCTTTGCTTTGAGAAAGTAATGTGTGGACTGGAGGAAGCTATAGAAGTATACTAGCGGTGAAGGTGCTGCTGATAAATAGACATCATGTGGATAGAATTTGAAGATAATGGAAAAAGAAGGATCAAAATTGCAGTGTCAGTCTATTTTGGATTTAGAATGACAATATTTGTTATTTCCCTAATTAAATAAATAGCTGCAGCTTTTAAAAAATACTCCATACGTGAAAATAAAAATTCAGGAAGAAACAATTATTCATTAACTTTTTTAAATTTTTTTTATTTCATTCTCTATATATTATTTTTCGATTACTTGCTTAAGCCAACATTTAAAATGCATACAATGGTATAAAATATGTGGTTGCCAGGCCAACAATAATGTGTATAGGGCAGCCTATAGTGCCATGTATAAAAGTAGACCACTAACTAAGCCATTAAAATAATTGACAGATGTATGTATTTACAGCACAGGTTGTATTTATGTTAATGTATGTTTTCTGACATTTTAATTTGTGGAAGAAAATGAGGACCCCCTGCAGGACCTCTGGACCCCTAGGGGTCCCAGACCCCCTGTTGAAGACCTCTGCAATAGAGACAAAAGGCAAAAGGCTGTACCTCTTCTTGACGGTTTTAGAGTCAACATTCCCACATCCTTCATTTCTTACCAGGATTATGTACATGGTCATCTTGTCAGCAAGATGCATCTATAGCGTGTCTGTCCTGGTGCTGTTTGATGTTTTGCTTCTTAACTTATATTGTTTAAGATATTTGCTGTACCACCTCTAGCACACTTAGAAGATTTTAATTATGCATTAACTAGTGATCAACGGCAATTAATAGGCAGAGCAGCCTTTAGACTCTTCCGGGGCTTTTAACTTGGTGCGGCCCTTTTCTTCTATTGAATAAATCATCAACCAGCTGGATCATCAACCAGCTTGTGATTCTCCAGTGCCGTTTGTGCACTACAATTGTGCTCTGTTAATCGTAACAGTCCAAACGTATTGTTTCAGGCTTACTCAGGTCTCCTGGGGTTATCAGACAGATTTAATGCATCTACTGCCCAAACGAAGCCTCACATCCTGAACAGTGATGATAGCAATCAGCTGACCCTGTCCCAAACAGCATATGGGCTATGGGGCATGTACAGTATGAGCAACAGCTACATGCTAGCTTCAACGTCAAATTGGTTTCAATTCTCAGAGATGGCAGGCAATCCTGATAAGGCCTTTATTACATTTGGTCATAGGGGTCTGGTTAAAATGCATAGGTTACTGAAGCTACACTGGCCTTCTATTACAGATGGGAGTTGGCCTGTACAACATGACTATAGACTCACATGCAGACATATGCATTGCTCTGCTTGCAATTATGTCCAACTTCATGCATTTAGTAATGATTCAGCACCTCATGTATTTTTCTTGTAGCGATTAAATGCACCCTATTGCCAAAAGTCACTGTTTATGTTAGAAAGTGCCACACTTATTCAACCTTTGTTAGACTATAGCTAATAATAAAAAAAATTAATAGTTAAATATATTATCCAGTATCATACAAGGGCCTGTGGCAGCAGGACTGGTGTCAAACTCTTTTAGACCGTTTTTAAATATCTGACCTATTTCTTCCACTTACTTTGTCCAACATTTTGTCTTCTAATTCCTCTGGTGCACCGAACACTGACCTGAATGGGAAGGGGAGTTTTCATTCAGGATCTCTTTTTCAATTAAGCTCCCTTGCCTGCCAGAAGGGAAAGCAGTCGTGCTCTTATGTAATCCATTTCCGAATAAAAAGGTGAAGCAGGGGGACAAAAAACGGAATGGGGTGTGGGGGTCGGGGTGTTAAGGGGCGGGAGGAAGGGTTGGTTAGACTTGAGCGGAATGGTCCTCAGAACTACTGTCTGGCGCTGTCTGACCCAGTGAGTGGGTTTCCTTTGTCAGGATATGGAAAGGGTGGGTAAGTGGCTGGCGGTTGGAAGCGGGGCGCTTCCGTCTCCATTCACACGCTCACTTGACAGACACAGGGGTTCTGTCGCCACACGCCTCCGCACAGGCCCCAGTGACGGTGCCGGCCAGCTGGAAGACAGCCGGCCCAGCCTACGCCACGTGCCCTGTGTTACTACGCAGGTCTCCAGCAGAGACGGTTCCCATCGTCTCAGAGCATCGAGGGCAGACAGCTCGGAAAAAGAGAGGGCTCAACAGACGACATTTCCACATTCAATTTGCCAATTTGACATTGAAGATAGCATGTCCTGTTGCTCATACTGTACATGCCCCATAGCCCATATGCTGTTTTGGACAGGGTCAGCTGATTGCTATCATTGGAATGAGGGCAGTGGTGACTCTTCACCCTTTATGCAGACCCGAACGACCCAGACCCGAACGACCCAGCGTTCCATGCAAGCCAATCATTTCTCATTTCTCTCTGGGAATTGGTATTTTCAGTATATTACATTAATTCCCGAGGACCCACGATCAGCCCACAACAGTATTTCTGCAGCAAACAGTTTTGTGGTAAACTGACTTTCAGGCCATGCATGGTAGCCATTTGTGTCCACAGCAAAATGCCGTTAGTAGTGGCACGCCCATTTGAGAGACCAGAAGCGTTCCATTTTCGCTTCCATTGAAATGCTCAACGATGCTCCATCTTTGTAAATATTTCAATATCTTTGTTGAGGGCCTAGAGAGAGAGAGAGCAAAGATGTGGAGCAAGGATCTGGCAGAGCAACAGAGAAAGCTTAACACGTAAAGGGGACCACATGGGTTTCCCCAAGGATCGGGAGACAAGAAACGCAAACGTGCATGGTCTCTGACAAGTAGGTGTGCAGCATTGACCGTTTTGGTTCATATGCTACTAGCATGCTACCAATGCTATAATGTGCTGCTGCATAGTGCATCAGCACTAAAAGTAAGCCTACTAGAGCCCAATTACTCAACACAAAACTGTGTTTATGCTGTGGTATGCTGATCCATACTATTGGGAAAGATGTCAGCTCCCCTGTATCAACGCTACTTTTGGTGGAACTGATAAGAGAACTGAATCACAGAGGCCCTTCTTACCAGTCAGAAAATCACGTGTTGCAGTCGTTATAAACATGTCAGTCCACTTGATAGAGTAACTGTCTAGACTCAAACACAAAGGCATCCCAAAATATGACGCATACATTTGTATTTTTTTGGACTGTGTTGTCTGGTGTGGTCTGCGTAATCAGAATTTGCATTCATAAATGGAATATTGCACAAACAATCCCAGCAGACTTGCGGTGTTGGGATCTACAGACAGACAAACTGACAGATCTGCTGATTAGGAGGAGTGCCAAAAAAGGAGAGGCCTCGAAAAATGCATCATCATTATCTTCAAGAATAAAGCCTGGTACAATGTCTCTGCTTAGCCTCTGTATATCTCTTCACTATATATGTCTTAATGGCAACAGTAATTACCTTCTTCATGCAAATATAAGTGTTTACTCCACTAATAGTGATAACCACACTACAGTGTTCATTGAATGCCCTTTGGGTTATTACTGGCGTTGTAAACTGTAACAGCCTCCACTGGGAAAATGCTTCAAGACTGTTGAAAAGAGAAGCCATTGTTATTCCGATGGCCCTACAATCTGTACTCCATCCTCCTTCTATGGCCAGGAAATGGCCCACCAGGTGCAGTCCAAGTACGGGCTTAGCACTCCAGTGTTTTTGTGCGCAGAGCACCTTTATAAGTACCATATTTTCCAGAGGTTGCACTTTACTTAGCTGTCTGGCTGCTAACCACGACTTTCCGAAGCGACGTGAATTCTCTCTACTGCATACCAACTATTGCCAAGAGATGGCACTGTATACACTCATGCCAATTCAAAACTGGCAACTGTACCACTAAAAAAATTATATACATTTGACTTATAGACCAAAGCAACTTGTACAATACGTTTTTTATTATATATGTATTTATATATATTCAATATGCAGTACATATCTTGATTGTGACTTAGCATATTAAAGTGCACACAAAACAAGTTCTGCCATTTCAGCAACACAAATGTGGAGACTGTGGATTTAGAAGTGCACTGCATATACGCTTTCAAACTAAAACTAAATCAAGGAGTGTCCCTTTAATATAAAAGCCCAGACATGTGAGCAGGCACAAGCATGTTCTGGTTAAATCCCTAGAAAGACACTATATGCTTTCTCTCCCCATCAGAGAACACATCAATGCAGCTCTGCAGCTGTGCGAGTGAATGAAGCCACTCCTCCCCTATGCTGTACAGTTGAAACAAAATGAAAAAAACATAGATGACACAGCTAATGTGAAGGTAGAACGCACACATACGCATGTTACCTGGGAGCGCACATGCGCACACAAACACACACATACTAGCATACATACGCACATACACAATTGGGGGTGGCCAGGGTAGGCTAAAGTTCAGGCTGTCTTCTCCACATGCATCAACTAGTCAGTTTCACGAAACGTACTGTATGAGGCTTGGCCATCAACATGCAGTCCTACTGGTGTTCCAGGTGTTATTCAGAAGCTGGGAACAGCAAGAACGTGTGTCAAATGTCTGTGGACAAATATCTGGAAAGTTTACTAAAAAGGAGCTAGATAGTTTCATTAGATGCACAATTAGAACACACACAAATGCGTAGTTTGTACGTAATTTAGCGCATTAATCTGCCTGTACTTGAAATTTTTGCACATTAAATAAGTTCAGGTCATTCATAATGTATTTAGAATCATCATGTCTGCTAATTTTAAACGCCCTGCCAATCCACGCAAAACTCCTTTCTCAATGCCAGAATCAACTGATAGCCAGTGGACTAATCAACTGATAGCCAGTGGATTATACAATTTAGCTTTCAGCTAGCACACATACTGTAATATGTGCAATAGACTGTTCCTAAGAAAAACATGACATGTTTATTCCTGGCCATAGAGGATTAGCATTTTGTAATCTTTGCCTCAGCCATGCCTTCTGTCTGTCTTACGTGTCCTCTTCTTTTCTCCTTCCCAACAGAGGAGGCAGCCAGCGGACATACAGGCAGAACGGAGTGCATAAAGAGCCAAGTCTTCCTGCCTGTGGGTGCCAGGGGTTAACACTGAGGGGGTAAGGAGAAAGGGGAGAGGGGAGAAGGGGAAGGGGGGCGCTCCTGCAGGGCAACAGTCTGCTCTGAATGAGCCAGCTGTTCCATGCTCATCCATCTGCCTGGGTGCCCAATGAAAACACAGCTCCATTGCCAAAAAAGATGCTATACACAGGGCTGGTGATGCTATACACATGGCAAGGCCTTTATGGGCCCGCTCCATTCAGCAGACAACAAGAGGCCGCTGCCCTGCTGAGAACATATGGACCAACCAGGACTGCCTCCTTGCTAAGCAACATGGGACACTCTCTCCAGTCAACCCCGCGCCCAAGCCTGACCTGGCATGATGGCGAGAACAGCAGGTAACTTCCAATCCCCCAATGAGGTGTTGATGGGGCCGTATGGAGCCCAGGATGCACTGCTGACCAGCGGCCTGCTGTCATTAACATTTGGGCCTGCTGGTCCTGAGGACCGGGCGGTGGGCGGAGAGAGGCAGGGCGCTGAGGCGGCCTATCCGGACATCTGCTAACCTGCGAGGGGCAGGGCTGGGTCAAGTTTTGGGGGAAGAGGGTCTGGGCGGCGCATGGTAGAGGGACAGGCAATGGGAGTCTTTTACATGTCGGTTAGAGAGTCCAACGACACACTAGGTTGTTGGCAAGACCATTTGCAAATGCAACGGTCTCCTGAAATCAGCATATACATTTTCAATTCACTGCAAAAAATGTCTCTTCAAAAATAAGAATACAAGATCATATTTGTCCTATTAAGTAAAAAAAAAAAATGCCAATGGAACAATTGAAAATTTGCTTGTAAGATTTATTGAAATAAAATATTATATCTGGATAGGTGAGCTCTTGTTAGGTAAGTGCGTCTTATATTAAGTGTAGTTAGATATTTTTACTAGAAATTAGACAAATATACTTGGTAAGATTTTAATTTGTTGTACTGTAGTGTTCGCTTGACTAGATGGAATTTAGCTGCACATTTAAAAAAAGAAATATGTAAGTAAATAAATAAATATATCAATAAATAGGCTAAATTACATTCAAATCTGAACTGAATAGGTCTAAAAGCTTTGAGGGAGAGCTAAATGATTATTAAATTGCTCTTTCCTTCTATATTCAGCGAAGTGCATGTTGCTCTAAAGCATGGTGATGAATGGTATTCCAAACTCAATCACCAGCAGAATAAACAGAGCATGCAAATAATGCTTTGGAATTGTTATGGGTAAACAATGTGATTGATTATCACACAGTGGACCAAAGATCCATCTAATTAAATAAATATGCTTTAATCTTAATATAGGAAAGACATGGACAGAATCATTTTTCATAAAGAAAAAATGGCACGCCGCCAGTAAAATAGAAATTTCTCTAGACACATATTAGATGCATTTTGCATGCACATTAATATAATAATATTATGATTTAGGACACTTCTCAGCTGGCTGTGTAAACTCTATATAATGTATTAGTCTCTAGATCATTTTAAATGCATAGACCTAAAGCTATATGACTATATGTTTTTCATTATATATATATATTTTTTAACCCTCGCGCTGTCCTAAGGCATTTCAGCAGACTAGCAGCAGAGGGAGCAAACCGCAGAATGTCATATGT
>JAOEGT010060877.1:0-17630 GCA_025447795.1 Speoplatyrhinus poulsoni
TTGGGGTCCCTTGCTGAAGCTGCTGCCCCCGCGACCCGACTCCGGATAAGCGGGAGAGGATGGATGGATGGATGAATTTCCTAATTAATTAAATGTTTTTTGTTCTTTTGTCAAAATGTGTGATTTTTGGTTTGGCCAATTGTCTTGTTCTGGTAAATTACTTACAAAGTGAAACTTTCATGTTAAGAATAGCAGAGCTTCAGTCCAGTCCTGCAATTAGCTTAGAATTAGTCGAATGAGAATTTGGTGCTTCTTGGTGACACAAATGCATCACCAGTGACATAATTATACTTTTTTAAGTCTTATTTTTGAAAATCATATACACAGTTGCTACTAGAATAACTGAGCAAGTTGGCTTACTTAAAGCTACAATGTATTGTATATGATTTTCAACCAAAAAATAAAAGATCTGCACAGTTAAGAGATTCAACACATATTGTGAGATGATATAGCTTGACATTTTCATTGTTGCTATGTGTAATGTTGCACATTAGAAGCACATGTCAAATGTGATTTTGTGTTTGCATTTTACAACAGACTGGAATACACTTAAAACTGTTGTCTGTTAGCTGCTGTCTGTTAGCTATTAGCCTACTGTCTAGATTCTGAATCTGTTTCCAAGTTATGTACATATATTAATTTGAAACACAAAACAGGACCCTGAATACCTCTGTACCGTGCCATAAAAAGCTACAACTGCATCACAGTTTTATACTTGGTTTGAAAGAAGTGTGACATTACTGTAGTTTTCAAACATCAAGAAAATCTAAAAATAACAGTTAGTTGGAATGAAGAACTATTTCTGACAGCGGGTAATATTGCAGTGGGTTGGTGAGAGAGGCTTATGGGTCAGTAAACCAGTTAGGTTGATTCAGTTGAGTAGCTCTATCTTTTTTATTTTTTTGCGCAAATAAAAGCATGTTAAATAAATCACTTACTACATTTTAATCAAACTGAAAATGCAGTAATTTATAGGTTGCTTTACTATATAAATAAAGCTCAGTCTGTGCAACAGTAACTGAATTTGAGCTGCATATTAATGTATTATGAGGCCACAGACTTAACTTCTCTTAGACATGGTTATCAACATTCACCCAAACCATCTGTTTCACCAATGCACTTTCCTAATGGAAAATATAACTACCAATATTATTTGGTTAAACTGAGGCAAACATGCAGACAGTTTTCCCTTAGGGCAGATGTTTTTATACTTTTTGACGTATGAAAAAGTATGTTTGCAATTTTTTTTTAAACTCCATTATATTCAAATCCTCATAAATCAACCTGTTGCCAATGTATAATTGTCCTTGTCCTATTTTAACAATACCTGCACAACACACTGCTGCTCTGTTTCTACTTCAAGTTTCTAATCTTGTTTACAATTTTGACATCATTTTATGAACAGCAAATGATCGTGTGCCCAGACTTGGTTGCGCCCATCCCCACAATTG
The DNA here is from genome assembly GCA_025447795.1 of Speoplatyrhinus poulsoni. Taxonomy (NCBI): domain Eukaryota; kingdom Metazoa; phylum Chordata; class Actinopteri; order Percopsiformes; family Amblyopsidae; genus Speoplatyrhinus; species Speoplatyrhinus poulsoni. Next base: position 1,452 of record JAOEGT010060877.1, read on the forward strand.
CCTCTACCTCTATAACTTTTTCTGAAACAAACGCTACCAAAAATCCTTAATGGAGGTTTAAAGACAACAAATATTAATATTATTTCAAAATGAATATTGTCTGTCATGTCTGAGAACCTATAATCTGACACATGATGTCATGCTGTACCACTACCAGTAATCTAAGGAAATATGGTGGATATCAGCATATCATATCAGAATCCCTAGCTATCAGCTAGCTATCAGCTAGTGATTCTGGATGGGTGTCATCTGAAAACCACAAATATAAATGATATAACTGCAAATCCCTTAGAAGAGAGAGATACTGCAAATCTCAATTTCCCAATGAGTGTTCGAGCTAAATCACAAGATTGACTCATCTGTATATCAGCAGGATGTGAATTAGTGGAGAAGTATGTGTTCATTAAATAGCCTGGGGGAAGTCATGTTCATTCCAACATCGGTGCCAGGGGCTTAGATGATTATACCAATTTACCCCCCCCACCCCACCACCACCACCCTAAGGAAGACATTTAATGACTCTGTTTATGTCAAACTGTTTTCCTCTCTGAAAATCTGAAAACCTCGGTTAAATGTGCCACGTACACGCTAGCTGTGGATTCTAAGGCTTTATTCTTTATGCCAACACGTGTACATCTTTCTTTTTGAACCAGAAAGAGCTTAAATGTAGACTAAAATATACATGTTTAGGTAATTGGTGACGTATGATCTACACTATGAAAGATATTAAGAGTTGGCTCTAACAAGCTTCACACTTAAATCACACATTGATTTTACTAAGCACTAGCACATAGGCCTTTTATTTATCATGAATATGTTTCTCATTTTGTCAGCATTATATATTACTTTATAAAATGGTTAGATCTTGTGGATGAAGCTGGATTTGTTATGTGTTGGGAACATGCCTATGCATATTTATTTAGACGATGAGCTCTAAAACTAGTACAGTCATGATCTGACTTGAAATTTCAATGGAAAAATTTTTGGATTACATTGCCTCACATTAAAACCAAAAGGGTGATCTACTTATTAACCACATGTTTTTCAAATTACAGCACAGACCAACCATTTATGTCATCATAATGTTTTTGGTGAAATTTTCACTTGGGAGACATTTTCTCAACTGTAATGAAACACTTATTTTATGCTAAAAATAATTGTTATGAAGGATGTCAATTACTTTCCTCCAATGCTTTTGTGAAAATGGAATTTGACTGTCGGTGGTTGGTTAAAGGAACACTCTTGAATATGTTTCTGGAATTGCTGTTATGGTTGAAACATTATTTTGAACAACTTTGCTGTAACTCCTCAATTTCTACTTGGCTGAAATCATTATCTACTCCCCCCACTATGCCTTTTTGTGGATAGGATACTTGTGTATCAAACAATGAGCTGGGAAGTATAATTGGAGGCTCTGTGGGTGGTACACAATCTATAGTAGGTGTGTGTTTTTAAGGTATAGGTAATAGTCATATGATAAAATAAAAAATAGATGTTGCTAGCCTTAACATGTTCTAAAAGCAATAGGATATGTCATAGCAAGCCTTATCAGCTTGTGTAATCATGACACGTGGTCCAGATTACCAAAGTAATGTTTACCTGTTTGATTTATACTACATTGAACCAACAGTCTCAGCGCCAGAAGCTTTTGTTAAATTAAAGATGCTTCCAGATAAACTTTTAAATAATTCGACAGCTCCCTCTGCTGGCCAGATGGTAAGAATCAGATGCATATGATCATATTTGTAGAACCAACATTTGAGGAGTCAATAAAATATTCAGTATTTGATAAATGTCTTCACATTTCTGTTTGTTTAAGGGACATTAGAATACACATATACGTATGCATGTTAAACAATAGAAACTTAACGCTCAATATCAAAGCCTATACAGTTCTTTAAGTACTAGTCTCACAGAGATGCTAAAAGATGCTTATGTGATATGGTGCTAATGGATGGAAGAGGCTGATTCTACTAGCCTATATCTAAATACAGAAATGTGTCTCATCATATAACAAAATCTCTTGGAAGATTCTTCTGAGCAAACTCATACCGGGAGTACTGGCAACTACTGTCACATTGCAGAAAGAGTCATGGCCTGCCTATACCACCTTTAAGGGTTCTGTTAGACATAGGCCTATTTACACTGTCCAAAATGTTTACCCAGTGAGGTAAAACCAATTAAGTTTTCACATTAAAATGAAATCAGAAAACTAGAGCCTCTATATAGTTCTCAAACATGCAAAATATTATAGCACTGTTATACCACTAGGTGGAAGTAGAGACCAACCTTTCATAGAGGTCTGAGCAAGATGATTTCGCAGTTGTTGCAAATGTCTTACTTTAGATCATCGTTTGGGTCAGCAACAATTAAATTTAACTTATTATAACTTATTAATGTATTCCTAATGCATAGACTACCTGCTAGCTAAAGAAACACTAGTTGCAATAGAAGTTTATTTATTATTATCTGCCCAATATAACAGTTAAGAGACGAGAAAGTGAAATGAACTTGTATTATTTAAATACGTCTCTATTACTTTTTAAATAGGTTGCACTTGTTTTAAAATTAGTTTATAGTCTCTTAAATAGTCTTTATGTGTGTGAGATGAATAGGGATAAGTAACCTATACTGTGTTAGAATCTAAGTAAAATTGATTTTTTATTTTTTTTTAAAGGAAAAAAGGGGGGCCTTTTAGCACTGCCTTACTTTTGTATTTGTATTCAAATATTTGACTGAATAATACTTAGGTTAACAATCAGATTACTTTACTATCATACCAGTTATTAAATAATTTTGTGTGCGCTTTACTTCGGTTTTTCTTTCTCATTACTAAATTTGGCATGATGCTGATGCACCGCCAAATAGTGGACTAATGCACTATTCAATAGGTTCGTTTTAAATGATATTGAGTTGGGCCTAGCTATTAAAATGTGTGGGTCAGAAAGTGGTTTTAAATACTTCATGACAAACGTATTTGTAATGAGTTCAATTTCACCTCTATATCATTCTGCTGATTGTGCTATAGTATTCCTGCATAATAGAGTGATTTAGTATTGTCTACATTAATTGAATGAACCTTTGTCTGTCCTAGGAAAGCTCACTGCTGACTGAGCAATCAAGTTTTGTTTGTCTCCGCCCCCCCCCCCCCCTTCCTTAAGAAAGCTGAGCTTTATATCCAACATTCATCATGTTGTAGTGTAGTACATCTTGTATCCTATTGATCAGCGATGGTGTCACAAACATTATTTAATACTGCATATATTATGTTCCATAAAGCCAAAATTGTACACAAATAAATGGAAAACAGCAAGGTAAGAGTTTGTTATACGCAATTTACCAGGATGCTTTATGAAAAGGTAAACTGCATTAGGGTGTGTGGTCCACATGCTTTTCATCAACAGTGATAGACAACACCTTGATTCAAACTCACAACCCCAAGGTCACCTCCAAACCATTTCAAATGACGATGAGGCTGTCATATAGGTTTAACAGAGACCAATTCTGGTCAATTCTACTTCTCCTTTACCGTACAGTATCTCTCCACTGGCTCGAGTTAAAAGAGATGACCTTTTCTTGATGTGAAATGAAGATGTGTGATGCACAAAGCGATTTTCTGAAAATGTGTGAACGTGTTTAGCTATTTTTATGCTCACTGGGTTGGCTAAGTATAGATGAGTCAGACAGATTGAGACAAGTCTTTTTATATGGAAAGTATGTAGCTGTGAATCTTGAGGAATGTGATCATAATGACACACATTTTTTATTTTAATCTTTGGGCCCACAGAACCCAGCCAGCTGTTTGTGTTTGAAACACAACCATGCCTGGACCTGCCTGTTAGGGGACGGATAGTGGCCTACTCGGGTGCAGGAGGTGCATTTTTTGCCATTAAGAACAATTGAGGCTCATTTAGACTGACGCGTGTACTCACCTCCAGACAGGTAAAGAACTGCCTGGTCGCTGGACACACATCTCTCACCTGTAGCTTGAGACATAGAGAAGCATATGCTTCTTTCTTCTCACTCCATAGAACTCCCCCTATACAGACCCTGACACCTTTGTGTTACGTTGTCAAATATAGGGTAAACATTGTGCCGGGGCATACATTTGGGCTGCTGTAACTTCATGAAAACATTACATGTCATACATTGTGAGGGGGGTGATGAGTGGGGAATACAAACATGTTCTTGATGACAAATGATCTCCGTGCCCATCTGGGGACTGAAACAAGCAGCAGATGCACCTTTGTGTTCATCCGTAGGATTATGATGTGCAAGATTAGCGACATACTCTGGTGCTTATGTGTGTCCCCCGCAGCTCCGCCGGCGACGACGCGATCTGTGTTAATTATCCCCGGCTAGAGAACGCACAACATCTGCTAGAGGAGAGGAGGAGAGGAGAGCAGCGTGTCGTCAGCAGGGCCCAGCAAATGCTGACCCTGCAGAAACACTTCTCCAGGTAGAACTTGAGCACACTGCTTTCGTTTCAGTAAAATACAGATGTGGTTGTTTACCTGTAGCCTAGAGTAATAGTAGCATACACTGTAATATGCATGGGCCCGTCCGTAGGCCTACACTGAGCAATTATTTTCCCCGTGGAGCACCTTTTATGCGTTTTCCACAACATCACAGAGCAAATTATTTGTTTACTGGAAATTTGTTTGAGAATTGAGAAATTCAGTTAGGTAGGTAAGGCTATCAGGGAATGATTGAAGCGACTATTGAAATGTTTTATGAAAAAGATAGACACAGCAGCAGTGTAAATGTAATAATTACTTAAACTTAAAATGAATAATGGGAATTAATTATATTAGCTGCAGCTGTGTTTACCCTGGTATGACACATCTAAAAATATGTTAGAAAAAGGGTATATGCTACCACACACACACCAAACACTCTAGTATGTCGCAGCATGCCTATTTTCAGCCATGAGCATAAATAGGAGGTATGTTGGCTCTGTTTTAGCATTATATCGTGCCATGTTTGTTTATAGTTTAACTTGTTGTACAGCCCATATTAATAGACAGCATGAGATGCAATTAGCCTTCCATTACAACATTGTACTATTTCATACAACTATGCTTATTTTGCTCAAATTCATCACAGATTGAAGTAATGAAACGGATACAATTTCCGTAGTATTCAGATATTAATCTTTCTAGCAAAACTGAGTCAGGGTCTAGAGAGAATAGTGTATTATGTTAAAACTGTATAGGCAACCCTCCATAGCCTGGATCCAACAACAGGTCGTTTTCTAACAGATCCCATGCCAACTTATCTGTAAAATAACAATGCTGTAACATACAAATTACTGCATATGGTCTTCACCACAGTTCTAATGAGAAGAAGGGCTTATTGAGCCTTTTTAGCTGGACTGTGAAGGGACTGGGAGATGTCAGCCTTCAGCAGTAAGAGCCGAGATGATGTTGATGATTATTGTGTGTGTCTCAGCACATCATAATAACCCAGCCAACTGTCCCCCCTCCCACACACGCACACGCACACTATCTCTCTCACACACACACACACCTATACACAGACTCACACCCCTTCAGAATACAGTATGTTCAGTGAGCTGTGAGATTAGGAGCGATGATTTGTGTCTGAAAGTTAAACCACTGCATGGTTATTCGAGATGCTGGCTGATATTTAGGGCCGTTGGAGAATGAGCTCTTGTTTTATTTGCCCTATCAGTCAATGCACTTGCTGCTGTAAAGGACAAAAAGTGGTGTGATAATCTATACTAATTTTAAATTATGTAAACTAATAAAGTCCACACGTTAATCTAATGCAAAACGAATGCACCTCCTTATAACAGCACACAAGATAACAAATGTTCTTCCAGAATTTATAAAGATCATCGATTGTTGTTTACTCATTTACATGAAAATGGGAACTGATTAAATTCATGTCACTCCTGTTGGGAATAGAACCCACTAGAATATCCTGCATCTAAAGAGAAAAACCTGCTCAAAGTGAGTTTCACAGTGCATACTTTTTTACAATTTGTCCACCCAAAAGAAATAAAAAAAGAAACTTCAACAAAATATATAACATATCACCCCTTACAAAAACCTATTCTGTAAGGTGATGTTTGAAACTTTATATGGAGAGCATAGCATTCTACAATGACTAAATAATGAAGCGATGCTGCATGTCAACTCAGTTGATGTTGCGTTAATGAGCTGAGGGCCAATGTGCTGTCTGTAAGGAAAGCTCTCAACAGCAACACAAACAGTATAATATACAGATGTGCTCTCACCCAAGGCAGGCTAATTAAGAAACCTATGCAGTTGATCAAATACTGATATTCTCATGATGCCTTCAACCACTCTGGACAAAAACAAAAAACGTGTTGGAAAGGATTTTAGCCTCCAGGGGTGGACGATGGGATGACAATAGTAGCATTTGTCACTATACTAAAACATTTTTAACATTAGTTTCCACATAAACACATCTAGAGAATTACCTGATTTCATATTTAATTTTTCTCTTCAAAGTAATTTTTACATTGTGTCTATTTTTACATTTTTATTTGAATGTTGCCTATCTCTGTTTGAATATGTTACCTGACACTGTGATTAAGTAACCACGGGTAAAAAGCCCTGGCGTGGTGTAACCAGATTCAATATGCACTTTGTGAATATGGTCTGGCCACGCTCAATTGGGAAGTGTTCACAATTGTTGCCTCCTACTGGGTGTAGACCTCTGGTTCATTTTTAAACAGTTTGACAACCTTTAACCAATCAGCGTTGCTACAACTGTCGCTATCACTTCATTTTGCTCTACCACCATTTAGAAACACACTTGACTTCAACGTTATCTCACTAGCACGCTGATTGGACCGCCAGCAGAAAACGCTAAATTGAACAGGGTTTCCAGACTTGTAATCTCAGTGAAATATATTGAGCTGAGAGAAATATTTGGGCAGAGCCAGGCTACAAATGCCATTGTATGTTTAAAAAATGCATTCACATGAATCTGAACAGGAGGCTGCTGTTCTGATATCCTGAGAAGTTGACTTATGGAAGACTTGTTTTTCTTTTCCCTGCGATTGGCTGATTCCCTGTTTGAATCCACACAGACAGGCGAGAATGTCTGTTAGAACAGCCTGGCTGTGTTTCTCTGGAGACAAAACTGGCTTCTCACTGTGTTCCTTACATGTTCAAGGGTTCTTGTGTATAATGAGGGTTCTTGAGTATATTCACACAAAAACAGACACACACACACACACACACACACACACAGGCTTGCACATGGCTCGCACGCATGAATGCACACATGTGAGCGTGTGCGCACACACACACATGCACACACACACACACACACACACTAACAGGTCATATAGCCCGAAACATCTGCGCGGTATGAAAACAATCGCACATTTGTTGATGAACACTATCAGTTCCAAGTGGTCGTTCCATTAGAAGACAAGTACTGTTTACAATGACGAATAATTAATTTCTGAATTCACTTTTGTCCCAATATGAAATAATATCAGAGAATTTCTTCCAAAAATGTAAATGAAAATTATATTTATATTATTATTTACTCTCCATTGTTAACTTTTGCCCATTCCTCATTGCAATTTGTATTGAATATACTTATTGAGTTCATCTCCTATAAATCTGCCATCTGCAAAAAATGCCATGACTTGAACTTCATCCAGCATTACAAAGAATCTCTTAAGTGTGGAATCCAACCCATCCCCTTAATTGCTTTGTTGGCAACAGTTACAGTTATAAATAGCAGTAGCTTCTGTACCTAAAACTACCTTATGTTCAACATTGTATTGTTAATGTTTGGGGTCATTTTCTCCAGTTTACTGTAAACGTTGGATGTTTAGCATTACAATACAATGACCTAAATATCGGTACAGCGGTAGCAGTATGCTTCCTGCTATTGACTGTATACGATCCGTAACCCTGTGAATAATAGTGCTTGTCTACCAGTCTACAAAGCTTTAGTAGCCAGTAGAGCCTAATCGCATTGCTACTTTATGCTGTAACTTAACCATATTGTGAATGCCCGGGAGAGAGGCAAGGCATGTTTTGTGCAGCGAGGTGATTCCCCCAGTTGACCTGTGCTTGGAATTAGCTCAGGTTGTCATGGAGGCAGTTGAATGGGTCACGTTCACATATTGCCTCCACAGCGGAGGTCTTGTTTTGATGAGAATAGCCTTCAGCAAATGTCACTGAAGCAGCAGAATGTCCCTCTGCTTTGACAGCAGGGGTCTTTTTGTCTTTAGTGGAGAAGGAGACATTCTTTAGTTATCATAGAAGACCAAAGTCTGCATGATGTACACAGAGCCTGCATGGCATACAGAACAGTACTGTACACACGTTGTACCACCTAACAATAGTGTTGTTGCCAAGACACTGCACTCAGTATGGGCAGGAAACAATAAGTACGGTAATTCATGTTATTTATAAATGCAAAAATGTATAGTCAAATAAACGATTTGATGTTAAGTCGATGACGGACGGAGCTTGACCTATCACAATCAACAATGTAGATTCTTAGTTGGTGACATCCACATGCCTCAATTACGTTATAGCACCCCCACACCCCAAATGTATGAAAAGAACATGCATGCACTCATACAGCATATACAAACACAAGCACTCACACATGTATTTAATGTAATATTCCAGCTGTTAAAAACATTTAATGTAAATGTATCTCTGTGGAACTGTACACTACACATGTATGAGTAACATGCTTTCTGCACACTATGTTCAAGACGTAACAACAGACTTATGTGCATATTGTGACCAGTCCCCTTATTAACGGCAAAGAACGGCATAAACAACAATAGAAAAATGTTATTACACAAAATATTGCAGTGTGTATTACTTTACCAAGAAAACGTAACATAGTTGCTATATAACAATATTACCTTAGTGCACATACAGTAGTTTTCGTGAAATAGCAGTATTATCTGGGGTGGCAACTACAAATAATAAAATATATATATTTAGATAAAGTAAATACATCACCATAATTATATTGCATATTGCCAGCTGCTGTTTAACCCTGTTATGATCATTTCCAGTGCCAGTATGTAAAGGGGTAGAATGTGGCATGTGAAAAGGGTCTACTGACTTCAGGGTTTGCTGACTTTACATTTTAGGACATCATTTAGGTATTATTTGATGATGGGGACACACTTCCATCCACACATACCAGTGTGCACACCACATTACATAATAACAGGAACACTATCAAGTTGATGGCATTAAAACAAGTTAGAGAGATAGTATCAACAAATATTGTTGGTGCCGTTCTTTGTCATGAACTTAAAAAGAAACTTTCTAAATAAAATAATAAACTTTAAAATAGCTTAAGATCTGATATGCCAATCCACTTATTTCTTTTAACATAAACTAATTGTTTTCCAACAATAAATAATAATCAAAACCTGTGTACACCTGTGTGACCTCTGTGAATGCACCCCTCGGGGAGGGTCTTGTCTAGACCCCCTCTTGGAACACCTCTAATGTTCTCTCTAATCTCCGGTCTCCACCGATCTACTCCGGGAATGCATTATTGGACCCTGTGTCCAGACATGAAAATCACCCAGCAACAACATTTGGAAAGCAAAAAACAATACCACCATTATGAGAAGGATCTACATTCTGTCCACATTTCACAGCCATTAAGGCTGACAGCAATGTCTAGCAATGTCATTTCCATGGCACTTGAGGAATGAGAGCAACAGACTCACGTCCCCCCTCCCAGACCAGAGTCATGAGATTCAGACGGTCTAGAGGTTCAGAGGCCTTGCTAAGGGCAGATCTGGCCAGAGGGTGGGAGGTCCCACATTTACATGCTGGACCATGGAGACCCAAAGGCCCACTTTTCTCCCAGTGCCCACACATAAACATGTGGAACAATGAGGCTATAACAGAGACCATTTAGCACCGTGCCAATAGACTCACATAGAAGGAACAATGTCCATGAAAGTCGATAGGAATGGGGTGAGTGAAGTTGAATACGGTCTGATTTTCCATTCACTTATTTACTTATCTTGTTATATGTTGACATGACATGTATAGTAAGTAGGTTGTTAGTGATTAATTGTAAACAGCTAATGGTTGCGCTGGTATGTTCAATAGTTTTGCTTGTGCTTTGGTGGACCAACTACTGCTGGTACACCTACAATAGCCACCATGAAACCAGCACTTCTTTCATGAATGTGCAGTAGGCTACTACAGTACCTCATTCAGCCATCAATAGCCATTTATTTAAACAAAGTTGATGATTGTAGCTTTGACTCTGTGATGACATTTAGTTATGTGTGAACAGTAGGGCTGCGACAGTACACTTTCACGAGACAACGCGATACACAATATTGGCTTCACGAGAATAAGACGAGATTGTTAAGAACATTTTAAGTATTTTCTTATTAATTGTTAATATGATTTATTCAACGGGCTCTGTGTAGTATGTGGTTCTATATAGGTAGGTTGATAGGAACCTTTACATTTTCTACAGGTGTATAGCACTGAATTGTTAATACCATAGGTTAATAGGCTAATATATACAGAGCCAATTACAGAGCTAGTGTAACAGTAGGCTAATAGACTATATTGTTACATGGCAAACAAGGCTGAATCATGCTAACAAGTAATTACACACACAGTAGACTAATATACAAATATAATCAGAAATGGGTATATGCACAACAGCTGTGGTCACGGAGGCTATTGCGTAACAACAGATAGACCTAATATTAGAGAAATTAAAGTATAAGAAATGTAATACATGCTAATCATAAATGCTAATCATGATTAGCCACGATGCTAGATGATTATTCGCAATGCTAGTGGGATTTTTGGGACATAAATGTAAACAACATTTATATGTAAAGGGACATTTTTACTGGCCGGGTACCTGCCACACAAATGGTTTAAAAGTGGTGGGGGCATATTCCATGTTAATTTGACCTTCTTACACTATCATGCTGATATTGCGAGACATCTTTTCACCTTGCCGAGAAATATTGTCACGTCTTCATCTTGCGAGATCCTGTGACACCTCTAATGTAGGCCTATGTGCCATGATGTAGTTATATAAATCAAAATAAAATAGATTTTTCAGATATGCAGACAGATATGCAATGACTTCTTGCATCTGATTGGTTGAAATCTCACAAGGTCAGGAGGTACTTTCACATGGTTCTTTATTTTCACTCAATTCCTTAAATTTGCCTACTCACACTTAGCATAAAACACCTTCACAAATGACTTGTGTCACAGTAACATTTATGGTGTTGTCAGTGAAAATTAAAGCCTAAATTGTGTCAGAATGCGTTATGCGTTATGACTTAATTCACATTTAAGTCATATTCATTTAGTCATTTTACATGTCAAAAATACATTTCCTCTTTAGTTGTATTGTGGGTCAGTGGGGTTGAGTTTGGCCATGTCTGTGAGTGGCCTGGTCACAGCTAACAAATGAGGGCTAATGGCTGAACAACGCTCATTAAGCAGGCTCTGTTAACATGGAAATGACAGGGCAAAATGTCACTGATCTTCACATTATAACCAGCACTCTCAGTCTATCAGGCATACACAACTCTAAAGGAGCGCAATTACAGAGCACATAAAAACACTTTCTCCATAATGGCACTTTCATTAGTTACATACAGGCACCTCATTACAGTATACAAACTAGCAGACCAAGAACAAGGTTCTATATTTAGGCTATAAATACATTTCTTTATCAAATATTTTTTGACAAACTTGTTTTGGCTATTTTAGCCACTTTGGGCCGGATGTACTAACATCTTAAATAAAGAGTGCTAAATTGCGAGGGCATTGTATTGCACGTGTAATTTTAGTAAGTATTAAGGATGCTCAACTAAGAATTATTACGTAAATGACAACCGGTGCAAACACCATTGAGGCAGCAGTATTTAAATGTTTGCGTGTCGTTTGTTGTTGTTTAAGGTAGGCTGTAGTTAAATCAAAACGATTTAACTTAACCTACACCTATGCCCCTCACCCATCCACCAACACACACACACACACACTTATTCCCGATGTTATACAGTAGCCCTATTGTATACCGTACATGCTGGGAAGCAGTTTTTCATAGATTTTGATAGATCACATTGCGTGTGAATTATTTTTCATGTGAACATTAAAACTCCCCAAACTGCATATTGATTAAGGCAAATGAATACGTGCTATCTTTGCTCTTTTGAAAGACGTCATTAGTAGATCAGCTTACGTGTGATTTGCGAGTGTTTGCAAGTTTGCACACGTTTTTACACATGCAAACCTTTACTAAATCTGGCCCTTTGAGTTGCAAAACAGAAAATGTAAATGGTTAGTTGGTGACATATGCCTGCATTGACCCAGTACATTATTCTACTACTAACACATTCACACAGTTAATTCATTACCAAGTTCATTACCATGTCCACTAGACAAAAGAAAGTTAGATCTCAGCCATTTCTAACATTTCTAGTTTAAACTTCCTCATTGACAAATGCTATGTTAGCAGCAAGTTAAGGGGGTATTGTTTGTTTCCATGTGAAATGTAGGCTGATATAATGTGATAATGTAATGTGATTAAGGGCTATATAAATAAAATTGACATGACTTGACTATGTTGGGTGAATTTTTACACTAATTGGCTTTCATTGTTAGTAGCTCAATCATGGTCTGACACAAATCCTAATAATCACACTGACACAAGAAGTACTGTATACATTTACTACTGTTTTCATTTTGTTTGAATGCAGCATGGAGGAGACAATGCAAACATTGTTACAGAGCCAAGACACTCTGGATGGCCCCAGTGTTGAGGGCACACTGGACCTCATGAAGGCTTATAAGGTACCCCCCACACACACAATGTACAGTTTGCATACAATGAAACCTTATATTAGTTTGCTATCAGTTCTCTGCTATCAGTGATCTGCAATAAAGGTTCACTTTGCATCATGAGGTGGATTTATAAATAGAGGACACCAAATTAATATATTGTTGAAGGTGACAGGATAGTTAACTTGGCACAAAAGAGATGTGGAACCTTAAGCTAATATGTGAAAAAGCTATTAGTGATCTGTTCATTTTCAGAGCGGTTCTTTTATTTGCTGACCATGCTAGTGTGGCTTTAACATTCAATGCAATATTGCAGGTTAATCAATGTATAAATAATGGCGTTGTTTTCGTTAGTGTTTAGAGGATTACAGATTTACAAGTAATTAGACAGGATTTTATAGTGATACTTGTTACAGAAGAATGTAGCAATTTCAGTTTCATTATGTTGTTAAGCCACAGAGCATGTTTTGATATAGCTTCTCACAATTTAGTCCATATATTTAAATTTGCAACACCTTAGTAGTGGGTACTCAAGCAGTTAAGCATGCTAGCTATGTTTTGTGAGGCCGCCACTTAAGTACTAGGTCTACGTGTGAATTTGTTAATTTAGCCAATCACATGTAGGCCTATTTATATAATTGTTAAAGTAATACATGTGATTTGTTCAGATGAAGATATCCATACACAAGTGTATGACATCAGGGCCTAGTCCAGAGTCTTTTCCTTTAATACAAAGGTCTATTTCAGGCCTGGGCTGAAAGAAACACGGCACGTATCGTATAAACTTTTATTGCATTAATGTGTAGGGTGCCATGTATAAAATAGCTTTGTAATAGTGTAGCATTCTGTATACAGTGCAAAGCTGTTAAACAAATTCTTGATAGATTCATATATTTCTAGGTTGTATACCTATAAATATCTCCGGGAACCTGGAACCATCACCTTATCGTGGTGGAGAGGTTTGGGTGCCCCTATGAACCTGAGGGCTGTGTTGTCTGAATCCTGGTGCTCCTGGTAGGGTCTCCCAAGGCAAAGTGGTCTCAGGGGAGGGGCCAGACTAATACGGTTCAGGAGACGGCCATGAAAAAACTAAAAAGAGATGGAATTACCCTGCCCGGAGGAAGCCCGGGGCCGGGTGGCTGGGTTTGCCACGGAGCCCAGTCGGGCACAGCCCGAAAAAGCAACGTGGCACCTCCCTCTCCATCCTATGGGCCCACCACTCGTGGGAAGAACCGTGGGGGTCGGGTGCGCTGTCACATGGGTGGCGGTGTAAGTCAGGGGCCTTGACGGACCAGACCCGGGCGGCAGAAGCTGGCTCTGGGGATGCCGAACGCCAAATAATTTGGCAGACCCCCTGCAGTGCATCTGAGGACCCTCTTGAATACCTCTGCTGTATTACATCTACGGTGCTAAACATTTCCGTTGCTTCCTACACCTACAGTAGGTGTTCATGCTCCTGTGTCTGTCTTCCAGGACAAGCTCCTGGAGGAGATGTGGAAACAGCAGGACAGTCTGGAGGGACCAGCAGCCCCCATCGAGGGACCTGTCTCACCCAGGCCCACCCCCAGAGATGAGGACAATGTGGACGACACCAGACCCCTTCTGGAGCGCCTCAGAGCTCTGGAGGTACGGTTCTCCTCTCTCCTGAACCCCTGCCTCCATCTTACTGTATCCACCTTCTGTAACCTCCATCCACTCTCAAACCATAGAGTGGATGTCTTTTCATCACAAAGCTGTCACTCTGGTGCTACAAACATCAGTGATACAGTCCATTACATTAACACTGTAGAGCAGATAGAGGTCGGTGTGTTGTTCATGACACTTTGCTCTGCATAGACAACATATTGCGTACTCCAGGATTCAAGCCAGTTACTTTAGATTTATGGGGCAACTTCGCTGTTAAGGATGATGATATGGTACCTCTCTTGGTTCTTTTCATCTATAATTTATTGCATTATCTGACTTACTGAAGCACAGTTTGCGAGTTGTAAATCATTAGTGTGGTTTAATGTATTTATTTGATTGCTATGGCGAGCACGTATTGTAATTATCTTATGTAATCAGAGCATGAACAAAGTATTATTTTTATAGAGATTGTACTGTTTATATTCTGAAATACTTATACAAAATGCCAATGATATCATTTAAATTGTAAAATATACATGAAAAAACGTAAAAATCTATACATCATATACACTGTAATTGCCTTGTTCAGACATATGGTTTGACAATATGTACTATACTGTATAAACAAGCACATATTCCATTTTGCAACACAATGAGACCCCAGCAGTCTGTCATCTCCATGGTAGCGAGTGTAGCAGGAGGCTCTTCATATCTAGTAGGTGATAATTAAATCTCTGACAGGGTAGTTAACATTTGTAGGCAATGTTCCGGTGGATGTACCTCAATTCCACACCTTCCTGCCAGGAAGTTAATAGGACACACGCCCCCAGCAGAGAGGTCCAAGACAGGCCCCCGCTGTCTAGAGCCTGAGCACAGAGCCCACGCCCCACTACAGTACAGGAGGAGATGGCCAGCAAAGTCCTTATGTGTGACATTGACTGCACTACATGAACTAGAAGAGTAGTACACTACATCTGCATGGTGTTCCTTGTAAAGACACAATCCCAAACATGTACATATGTCAAGTGTATATATAGCCCTTAATCACATTGAGGTCTCACCCCTTAACCTGCTCCTCCTATGGATTATTAATAATTAATTTATCATATTTTTGTTTACATTATTTTGATTGTCATTTCAAATTTCAGACAGGTTTTATAATCTGGTGTCTATCGATCTCAGTAAACAGATCATTGGAACACTGTTGGACGGCCCACCAGATAGGCAGGTGAGGCAGAACTAGAGTACCCCCACCACTGGTCTATGCAGGCCATGCAGGAAACTGGATAGTGATATATAGCTTTATCTCACTTTATCTTGTCTATACATTGAAAGGAAATGTTAGGTCTTGACGTCTTCATGATGGCATTCATCACGGTTATCAGCCAGATTTAGACTAGTGGTTAAGGTAAGCGTCTCCCAGCAAAAGGACCTGGTCTGATCATACCATGTAGTTCTATGGGTCAGACACAAGCATGCTATTATACCTGTGATGGATTGTACTCACTGTAAGTAGCTGTGGACACAGTTTTTGTTTAGGTAATAGCATCTGCTAAATGAGAAGGATTGTCCATCCATCCTCTCCCGCTTATCCGGAGTCGGGTCGCGGGGGCAGCAGCTTCAGCAAGGGACCCCAAACATCCCTTTCCCGAGCAACATCATCAAGCTCTGACTGGGGGATCCCGAGACGTTCCCAGGCCAGTTTGGAGATATAATC
>JAOEGT010060888.1:0-17629 GCA_025447795.1 Speoplatyrhinus poulsoni
AACATCCATATTGACCGACCACCCCCCTGTATATGCATGAAATGGTTTGGTCCTGCCTTAGCGCACTTATCGGTGACAGTGTTTAGTTGCAGTCTGTAGATGCACCCGAAATAGCGATCACAATGCTTCCCATTCCCAATAAACAAAAATCTGGTTGTCAGAAAAGGAAAGAGAGGAAAGAGATAGGGGAAAGACAAAGGAAAGGGTGTCAACCTGTAACCCAGTTTTTCCACCAAGAAAGGTGGGTAGCCTGTCTGTGAGTGATAGCACTCTAATACCACTGGTATTAACCTGTTGGCTTAATGTTCATAGTGAAATAAGATAGCTAGCTACAGAGTAGTGTTAGCCTACATTTCATGAACATGTAATCAGTGCAGGGAAACGTTTAGCATGATATTCATATTATATCACTGTCCTTGCCCCTTTTAGCAGACTTAACAGATGAGACGGTAGCACCCCAGTCTCCCCATAACTTTACCCCTCCCTTTCCCAGTGAAGGTGAGCAACATTGTGCTAATGATATGCCAGTTAGCATCATTCCAGGGTGTCTATGGGGATTTCTCTGTCTTGCTTGCTCTTTTTATCATAACAAAAAATGTAAATATAAAATGAAATATTTATTAATGACATGAAATGAAATTCAAACAAATTCTTTTCTCACATAATGGTCATTATTAAATACAAAAATTATAATAAAAAACTCTCCTCTCCCCCTCCACCTCCTGCAACAGCACCGCCAACCCCAGAGGCATCTGTTTGCAGGGTGAAAGGCTTACCAAAATCTGCACTGTGGAGAACAGAGTGAGTGCAAATGGCATCTTTGAGGTCCCTGAAGGCTCTGTCACCCTCCTCAGTCTTGAGGCTTTGGTCAGGTCATTCAGCACTACTGCCCTTTATGCAAAATGAGGAACAAACTTCCGGTACCACCCCACCAAGCCCAGGAAACCTTTCAGCTTCCTCTTTATGGTAGGAACAGGAAAAGAGTGGATGGCCTCCACCTTCCCTACTTGTGGCTTGATCTGTCCAAATCCAATAATGTAACCCAGGTACTCCACTTCCCTCTGGGCAACAACAAACTTATGAGGGTTGATTGTAAGGCCTGCCTCCCTGATCCGCTGCAGGACCTGTTGCAGATGGAACTGGTGCTCCATCCAGGACTGACTGAAAACCACCACATCATCCAAATATGCAGCAGAGAAATCAGAAACATGCCTCAGCACATGGTCCATCAGTCTTTGAAAGGTCGCTGGTGCCCCTTGAAAACCAAATGGCATAACCTTAAACTGATACATACCAAATGGAGTCTTGAAAGCTGTCAGCTTCCTAGCCTCAGGTGCCAATGCCACCTGCCAGTAGCCTTTACTCAAGTCCAATGTGATGTACTGGGCTCTGCCAACTCTCTCCAACAGATAATCGCAGCATTGGATACGGGTCAAAGTTGGATACTGCATTCAGGTACCTAAAATCAATGCAAAATCTAAGTGACCCATCTTTCTTTGGAACCATACAATCGGACTACACCACTCACTACAGGAGACCTCAATCACACCCAGCTCCAACATCAGCTTGATTTCCTTCTGCAGCACAGGAATCAACCGCTCTGGAATCCTGCAGCTCCTCTACCGGACTGGAACATTTCCAGACAGACAAATCTTGTGCTGGACCAAAGAGGTGTGGGTCAAGTAGGGTTTTGATCTCTACCTGCTGTGTGGGAGACAGGTGTGAGAGATCCACTTCCAGGGTCTGCGTTCTAGTGGTGCTGGTTGGAAAAAATTCTTATTTGTGTCCTCATCCTGGACCGCCCGTACCAACAGCTGCTGGCACACCGGCTCCGGATGAATCTGATACTCTTTGAGAAGATTGACATGAAATGTCTGGTATTTTTTAACTCTGTCTGGCATATATAGTTCATATGTGACTGTACCCACCCGTTTAGTGACTTCATAAGGTCCATGCCATTTAGTCCTTCAGTCGAACGTAAAGCTCTCGTGGGGTCTCACCAGGCTCAATCTTCAGGGACCGGAATCGTCTTCGATAGGTATCAGGCGTGATATCATATTTTGCCAAAATTGCTGCTTTAACTCGATCATAGTTTTCCTTCCTTATATCCATCAGCACATAGGCAATACGAGCTTTACCGGTGAGTAGAGGAACAAGGCGCACAGCCTTGGGCCAGCGACATGCATAGGCCATTCTCTAAAATGTAGTCAGAAAGTGTTCAATGTCATCCTCTGTGGCCAATGGCAGCAATTTAGGCTTACTGTGGGCCAGGGGTTCCCTCAGTGGTCTAAAACCTTGACTCATCTGGCTGGTCATCTCACCCGGATCATCATCATCGTCATAATCATTATCACTTTCAATAGTTCTTCTCTTGGGCTGGCCCTCCCCCTGTCTGTCACTCTCTTGTCCATGTCCTTCTCTCATTATGTTAACTCGCTGCTGTATTTGTGAAAATTGATGCTGCATATCTTTCCATTGCCGCGAGGACTCTTTCTCCATTTGTTGGTCTCTTACTACCTGAAAACGAATAAGAGATTTCACCAGACCTGCAAGTTCTTCAAGCTTTTCTTCTGCTGGACCCTTTGCCATGGTGACTGGGTCCACTGATGAGTAAGCACCCTCATCTGGGTCCTCTTGGTCATTCCTCTTGCCCCTTGTTATCATGTCACTGCAGCGTAGGCCCCAACTTCTTGACACCACTTGTTAGAATGACCATTTAGCGGCTGGAGAATGCAGTTAACAAATAAAGGCCAGGGCAAGATGTACCAAAAAATAGAAAGACTTTATTACTGTAATGAAGTGTACTTTGTTACAGTCACAGATGGTGTATACCTGTGTACTTCAGCTTGTACCAACTGGGCTCATGTTTTTCAGCGCTCTGACTTAGTGGCATACAACCCAACAGAGCAGTCATCTCGATGGTCATTGTTTAGACATCCTAGTCTAGGTGGTGTACCTGGGTGGTCTGTAACTGTAACCATTAGGGCGGCTGCCTATGATGATGCAGGTGCATATTGGGTTTGTATTGACTGTGCTGGAAAGGATGTATGAATTAGGTTTGAGATTACAGTAGTACAGAAATTAATTGTACCACCACTTACTACCACACCAGCAGCTAACATTTCTTCTTTAAAAGATGAAGTTGCTGTTTTACAGTTTTCTGATGCTGTCGACTCTATAACACATGAAGAGGGCTTTTATGAACAAAATTCATGGTTAAAATGGGTTAAATATACAGCTACTTAACACAGCATAGATGATTGTTATGGCTAAACAAAGGCTAAACCAACCTTGCTGACTTCACCTTTTCCAATTAATTCGACTAATTCTATTAGGGGATTACATTGTTTGTTTGACCTGTTTCAGACTGACATTGTAAAAAAAGGAAGTAATTGTTCTGACTTTAATAGTATGTTTCCTCCTGTTAAACAGTTAGGATTAGAAAGGATTTTTTCCTTTTGGTAGTACAACTTGGACATTACATAGTAACAATGTTGTCACTCATGTTACAGGTAGCCCAACACCACTTCTTTTCCAGCCTGATGTCTCCTCTCTGCAGACTATAACAGATATTTGGTGGGCGTGTGGAACAGACAGGAGGATGCGACAAATATTACTTATTAATTGGACAGGTGCATGCACTCCTATTCTGCTTGTTTTACCTGTTGCAATAGGCATTCCTCTTCCTGATACTGATAAGTCACATTTCACACGTGAAAAGAGAGATGCTCCTCGTGGATAATTTGATAAGGTATATATTAATTCAATTGGAGTGCCACGTGGAATCCCTGATGAGTATAAAGCTAGAAATCAGATTTCTGCAGGGTTCGAGTCAATCTTTAGTATGATAACTACAAGTAAAAATGTTGATTGGATTAACTACATTTACTATAACCAACAGCGGTTTATTAACTACACCCACGATGCTATCAAAGGCTTGGTTGAGCAGTTGGATGCTACTAGTCTTATGACTTGGCAGAATAGGATGACCTTGGATATGATTTTGGCTGAAAAGGGAGGTGTGTGTGTTATGTTCCTTGATTCCTGTACGTAACTAGTAAATAACACAGGTCTGGGTGGTTCAGTCACTAAAGCTTTAAATGGTTTTAAATCGCTTAGAAACGAATGGGCTGAAAACTCGAGAGTTGATACAAATGGGTTTAGCTGGCTATTTAATATCTGTGGTGATATATTTGGTAAATGGAAGGTTTTTGCTATGAGTATTTTAACCAGTTTTCTTACAGTTGCTTGTGTTGTACACTTACTTAGTTGTTGTGTTATTCCATGTATTCAAATACTAATAATTAGAGCTATAGATAGGTCAGTTAACACAGTTTCTTAAGTGGCCTATGATAGGCCAGGATCCTTTTGATGGTTTTCCATCTATCACTGATTCTCTTATTGACAGTTCTTCAGAATCGGATGATTCTGACGGTAATTCTGTTGTGTAAGGGTATGTTTCTCTTTTCCATTCGATTTATTGTTTTTTATATTATACTCATGTATTGACATTTTTTACAAGTTTGTTATTTTCTATATTCCACTCCTTATCAATGTTGTGTGGAGGTGCTTAGATTTTGCACTCGCACACACAGCTTTTGGGTTTTTCCTCTCATTAGCTAATGATGATGTGTTTTGAAACTTATTTTTTAAGGGTACCACATCTGATATGCTAGAGATTGTAAAAATATTTTAGTTTTTTTGTTTAATGTTGATCTTATATATTCAATATGATCAAAAGGGTGGAATGTAATGGCATATTTTTACTTATTCCTGTATCTTATATTTTTTATAGGCCTTTTGTTCATGGTCTGAGAAATGCCTGTTCTAATCTTTTCCAGACATTCTTAAACATGAATTTTGTGCTCCTTAACTCATGACCATATAAGGTAACTTGTTTTCTATAGGTCTGAGCTTTAGATTGGTTTTTAACGTTTGCCAGATGTTGCATGTAACCCTAGAGGCTTGTGAATGGGGCCTCTGTGTAGAATGTTTAGATATATCATATTCATATGATATGTTTATACTATAGGTCTGCTGGACCAAAACATCCAGCTGTTGCACATTACTTTGACAGTGTGCTATTCATCACATTGTAAACATGCTCTCTGTGCCAAGTATATAAGGGTGCACAGACAAAGGCAGGGTGAGACACTCTGCTGATACATTGATATACGCATTACTTTTATTGTGAAGACTGTTTCCATTTGATATGAAATTATTTATAGAAACTTCTTTGTTTGTAAACTAGCCTATATCAATTTTTATTATAACTTTTCCATAACAGTGCCCAACACCACTTCTCAAGTGAATGGACAATGGCATTGTTGAGAAGCATCTCAACAATGCCATTGTCCATTCACTAGTAATGGGTAGTTGACCAGAAGTAGTGACAACTGTGGCGCTGACCGGAAAGGATGCCATCTTTACGTGAAAAGGGCCTTTTGGCAGATCAGTCACAAGTCTTTCTCACGGCAGAGCCACTAGGTCCAGGGTGGGAGAGCTGAACCTAGTTAAGCTCCACCCCTCTGCACTTGCTCGCTGTTAATCCAAGTCTGGAGTCAAGAGCCACCACTGGCTGTTACCATAATCATTTTTTTTATTGATGCAATCGCCAATAAGAGGGAAATCAAGCCCAGCTGACAAAAAAATAAGATAAACAAGCTAGCGATCACAGGCACCCTGCAAATGGGCTTGGAGGGGAAGCAGCAGGAAAGCCAACTTAAAAAATGTGCGCTGGACTATTTGGCCAATGCGTGTAAAGTCTGGTCTGTCAGATGGTTGGAATCATCTAATAGTCTAGCTAAGCATGACTTTGTGGCCTGCCTGGACTAACACTATGCTTAATTTCAGTTGACTAACCTTATATGATCAGTATTCAGGTTTATTGTCTTAACCTAATACACCATTAACTTTATTTTCACACTCAGTAACTATCGCTAAAGTTAACATGTTCATGTCAAAATAGGTCTGAACATTTTTACCTAATAACCAATTAGAATCATCAACAACACACTCAATCCTTACACAATCCTCATTTTACATACCTTTACTGTATTACCAAACTTGGAGTAGTCCACTGAATACACGCCTTCCTCCTCTGTTACTATGGGAACAAAACGATGACCCCACTGGATCTCTTCAGAGACGTAAGAGGTCCTGGCCTGGGTGGTGATTCCTGTGGTCTCAACAACCCCCTCCAATATTACAATAACTTCCAGGTCACTGCATTGCAACTCCATGGCGGACATGTCATACAGAGGGCTGTGGATTAAATCAAAAGTCCTTAAATAGAACAAAATATGTCCTGTGACATCTGCAAGGACTTTACTCAAGGACTTCACTTTAATCATTACTGTTGGTCTTGGTTCTATTTTATTTATTTATTTTGCTATATAAAAATACAAAATAGTAGATAGATAAACACGTTTATTAGATTTTATATGCAATACAATAGTATGGTAAATGGACTGCATTTATATATCACTTTTCTAACCTCCCAGCCACTCAAAGCGCTGTACAATATTGCCTCACACTCACCCATTTACACACACACACACATACATACATGGATGGCGATTGCTGCCATGCAAGGCGCGACCAACCACCGTTCTTTAATTTTTGAAAGAACACATTGCCTGTTCCAGGAACGGTGAATATTGGCGTGCCACGGGCCATTCCAGTGGCATCCCCTGGCACGCTAAAAATAAACGACGGCGCGGGGACCTGCGGGGTTGTCTCCCGAGGCCACCCGCGTCGGGGGGGCGCTGCACGGAAATTTAAAGATACGTGTTTCAGGCCTGCAATTTGTGTCTTTTTCTGCCAGGGTGAGCAACTGAGCCCACCCAATTCAGGCTTTCTGCACTGCAATTTGGCATCTGATTGGAAACAGCTGGGAGCCCAATCTGGGATCTGATTAATGTCAATTGGGAAACTTTTTTTCCGAACGGCTCCGCGAACGCCCAGAGGCCGTTCCTTCGACCCAATTGGCCCAGCACTTGCCGAGGGGGTCCTCCGGGGTCCCCGAAGCCCGACTTGAGGAGCTCAGCCGAGGCCCTCTCGCTCCTGCGATGCGGGCCTCAACCCGAACAGCGGGTTCGGATATTTCCGACGGTCCGATCCCCTCCAAAGAGAATGTCGTCCTGGGGCCCGTCCTGAACTGAACGGTTGCGGCCTGGAACAGAGACCCGCGGTTCCAGATCGCCACAGCTTTGTCCCGGATCGGGCAATTTCAGATGAATGGAAAGGACTGCAATTAGGCAAGGCAGTTTTTTGGGGAATTTAAAGTTCCAAACTTCACCAAATATACTGTGCAGCTATAAAGCGTTTCCGGGGGTCCCCGGTAAGAAGCCGGGCCCGTGAATACTCTGGGAACGTGAAAATGCAGTGGCCAGGTTAGGACGTGGGGATGAACATCTGCTGTTAATATGGAGACCCTATCTTTTAAGGAACCCTATTTTAAAGCTTAAACAGGTAGTGGAAAATTACTGAATAGAGCGCACATGGCTTGCCTAATTCAAATTGGAGTGGGTTTTCACACAGTGCATCTGATTTGGGCAATTTACTTTTTGAACGGCTGTTCAAATTCAGAATTACTGGGCAGCTGTCAAGACAGGACAGCTGTTAATTTGGAGACCCCATCTTAAAATGAACCCATTTATTAATCTTAAAAAAGGAAAAGGTTTAGAGCCTACAAGTAGCTCAGCCAAGGCCTGCTATATGCCTGGAGTCACATGGAGCCTCCACTGTGATTTTACGGGGAACCAAAATATTACCGGGACCAGAGCATGTGAGCGAATTGGAGCGGGAGCGTGCGGGGAGTGCGTTTTTGGACAGAGCGCAGAGCGGCATTTTTAAAAAGACAGAGCGTTGCCCTATGTCCAGCTCCAATTTCGCTCTACTCACACCACAAGTCTGAACTGAAGCATGCTCAAGCCTGACACAGAATCCATATGTTCTCTTGCACAGTCATCAACAGTAGACTATTTTCAGTCAAAAGTCGGGTAAAAAATGGAGTTCACCAAGGAATATGAGAAGTCAGTCAGGCCCAGTCAACCGAGACTGGGCCGGCCGGCTGGCCGCATCTGCTGCGCTACAGTGCATTGCTGTCTATGATCCTTGTTTAATGCGGAGATCTGATTGGCTCAATAGTTTTCGAATGCTTGCTGTCAAATGTAAAAGAACACACAAGCCAAGTGACAGTCAGCAGCCAGGAGACGAAGTACGGGCTATAGCCTACAATAGATGTCAGGTTTTTAGAAAGGATTTCTACAAATTTAAATAAAATACTGCATCATAGTTTATTATAGTAGATGGTGTGTTATTTGTATTTGCCAACAAGGTTTATTCTAGATGGTTCTCCGCTGGGCTGCTTCAAAGTCCCGGGCTGTTTTTCAGTCCCAGTCCGACCCTTGGCTGCACTAACTTGTAACAAATGTGCAAAGGAAATATAGCCTAATATTCAAACAAATTAGTTTTCTCATTCAAAGTAGGCCTAATATATGGATTGTTTAATTTAATTGTGTCGTCCATGAATATTTTCTCTTTTTTGGAGCGAGCGGGATGGGGTGGCAATTTGAGTGGAGTGCGATGCAAACTGAGTTGAGCACTGAGCGATAATGAGCGGACCAGCCTGATGTGACTTTGAGCGGGGGGAGCGGAGCGGTAAACAGCTCCGTGAGCGAGGAGCTGAGATTCTCACCTCTCCACTCCGCTCATATGCACTGACAGGACTTGGCCGAACCTATACATGCCGAAGGTGCACCGAGGCGTGCCCCGCTGAACCTCAATGGAGGTCCAAATTTCGCAAACTTTGTCCAATTTGCCCCAAATTTGATACAGTGACTGGTAGACTTGCACAGGTGCTAAATCCATAGTTTCAGCCTCCTATCAATTTCCTGGGCTGAGATATCCACACCAAAGTCTGCATTTTGCAATGCGCTTGGAGGACCATATCTCAGCATTGAAATGATACACAGCCAGGTGCTTTTAGTCCTTTGATCCTCTCAACACACCCAATCAGTGGTGTGAATTTGGTGGAGATTGGACTAATTTTTGGCTATTTTCAACACTTAAAGCCACAATCTGCTGAAAACTCAACATTCTCCGATCTGTGCCATATTTACACCATCGATTGGCAATGATAGGAAGGTGAGAAATCCTGAATATCATCTTCCAATTATTTTTCTGGGCTGAGAAATTAAAAGACATTTTGCTTAATTCAGCTCCCCTCCATGGAGAGGACCTGAATTGGGCAAAATTCTAGGTAGGGATGTCAGGCTAGGAATGTCACAGAACTATGACTTCAGCAATGGGGCCTCCTAGTAATTTTCAACTGGTCCACATTTGATAAAGATTGAATTATGTAAAGTAGAGATCTTTGTGCAATCTACTCCAAACTTACACCCATCAATAGTCATAAAAAGGTGCAAAATCCTGAATTTCAGCCTCCAAATAGCTCTTTAGCTAAGATATTAAAGAACATTCCTTTGCCTAATTCAGGTGCACTAACCTAACGGAGGGGACCTGAAATGGGTAACCCAATTCAGGTCCCCTCCATTAGGCCAGTGCACCTGAATTATTTTCAGGCCCTTCTTAGGCTAGGACGGTCACAGAAGCATGTCATTTCAGCAGTAGGACCTGCTCACCACTGTCAACAACCGGTGCACGTTTGGTGAAGATTGAACTATGTAAAAGTCAGATATTTGTGGCATCGACTTTACACGCATCAATAGGAGTTATAAAAAGGTGCTGAATAAATCCTGAATTTCAGCCTTTAACTAGCTTCTTTAGCTAAGATATTAAAGAACACTCCTTTGCCTAATTCAGGTGCACTAACCTAATGGAGGGGACCTGAAATAGGTACCCAATTCAGGTTCACTTCATTGGGCTCGTGCACCTGAATTGGGCTATATTCATTTTAAACCCTTCTCAGGCTAGGAAAGTTACACAATCATTTCATTTTTATAGATGGACCCTCTAGTCATTGCCATCAACTATTGCACTTTTGGTGAAGATTGAACAAAGTAAATTTTTTCCCTGAAGGCATAAGGCTCAAGTTGAGAATTTTGTCAATAGTCAACTTTGTGCGATCGGCTCCAAACTTACACCATTGATTGATTAAACCTGCTAAAACCTAAAAACCAGCTTCCAATTCATCTCCTGGGCTGAGATATTAACAAACATTATTTTACACAATTCAGGTGCACTGGCCTAATGGAGGAGACCTGAATTAGGCATTCACCTTTGCATAGACTTTTCACGCTAGGAATATCACAGAACCATGTGACTTCAGCAAGCTTCAGCAAAGCTTTGTCATTGTCAACAACTGGTCCACCTTTGGTGAAGATTGAACTATGTAAAGTAGAAATCTTTGTGTGATCAGCTTCAAATTCACACATCTATTAAGAGTGATAAGAAGGTACTACATTTTAAAAATAATCTTTTAATCTTATTCATAGGCTGATATATTAACAGACATTTTGCCCAATTCAGGGGCACTTCCCCAAAGAGTGGACCTGAATTAGGTATCCTAATTCAGGTTTTCTTGACTATTAGAGCGCAATTACATTTGGGCAAACTAATTCAGGTTCATTTGCCTGGCCCCGGGAAAACTCTGGGAACATGCAAAGGCAGGGGTCACATGAGGACATGCGGATAAACATTTGGTGGTAATTTGGAAACCCTACCTAAAAAGGAACCCATTTAAAAGTCCTAAAAAGAAAAAAATACTAGGGTTGCCCAATTCAGGTTCTTTCAGTTCTGTCAGTTCTGTGTGAATGTGAATTGGGCAATGACATTCTTGCATATGGCACTTCCCGTGACCCGATCGGCCCGAAACATGGGTATGGGAAACACAAGTTAAGGGCGGCCACTGGAAACGTCTTGAGAAGCGGCGTGCCGAC
This sequence comes from Speoplatyrhinus poulsoni, assembly GCA_025447795.1. Taxonomy (NCBI): domain Eukaryota; kingdom Metazoa; phylum Chordata; class Actinopteri; order Percopsiformes; family Amblyopsidae; genus Speoplatyrhinus; species Speoplatyrhinus poulsoni. The sequence goes on from JAOEGT010060888.1 coordinate 10,905, forward strand.
TGCTTCTTCGAGGGCTCTGTTCAGGGCTTTTTCGCCCCTGGGCAAGTCACAAGTTTGAAACGCCCCTTTCCTGAAACAGGACGTTGACACGTACGCGTCGTTACATTTTCGTGTCCCTGCAGCTTCAGAAAGACCCCCGAAACGCTGTCTAAACAACGTTGGAGGGGCCAATGTAAAAGCATTTCAATCAGGTAATTAGATTCCCAATTGAAATAGCACCCCATTTTAACAGACCTTTACTTGGGGGGGGGGCCCTGGGCCTTCCGAACAGCGCAGAAGCCCCAAAATCAGTGAGCGGGATTCCCCCCGTACTCACCCTCCGAAGCACAGCTTTCTAGGTGGTCCGCAAAGGAAAATTTGTGAAAAAGGCCTTTAATTTCAAAAAGGTCTCAGGTATTACATGTCAGAGACCTATTGCACCAAACTTTGGAGGTTCAACACTAACCCTATCTGTTTTTTATTTCCGGCGGTCCGATCCTTTCGAAACTCTGATGTGTTGTCCCTGGGCACGCCCTGGACTGACATCTGAAGGATCGGGCCCCCCGCAACCTACGGTTCCGAATCGCTAGGGGTTGTGTTCTGGATCAGGTAATTTGGGTAAAAGCCCTCGAATTAGGCCAAAGCTTTTCTCTGGGATTGAAAGTTGCAATTGACGGCAAATTAACTAAACAGCTACAGGGAGACAAGACGAGCAACCATTAAAATTTTAGGCCCCTGTCACCTTCCACGGGCCCCTGGGAGTCATTTTTTGTTGGGAATACTCTAGGACCGTGAAAACGCTGTGGTCTTATTGGGATGTGGGGATGAACACGTGGTGAAGATTTGGAGACCCCATCTTAAAAACAATACATAAAAATGGCTAATTATGTCAAATTTCCAATGTCAGTGAGTTGTCATAAAGCCCCCATGATTTGGGCATATAGTCTTTTGGGCACAACTCCGCCTACGAATGTCACAGAACCACGTGACTTCAGATCAAAGACCTGCTAGGGTTTCCTACAACTGGTACAAGTTTGGGGATGAATTTTGACCAAAATCCAATTTTTGGACTTTGGGCTAATTTTGGCCAAAAATCTACTTTGTCCAATCTGCCAAATTTACACCATCAAAGGGCGCTGGGGGACAGGTGCTAAATCTACAGTATTTCATTTCCGAGCTTCTGCCTCCAATAAACATCAATGATGTTCAACGACTTATTCAGTCAAACTCAAAGGCTTCATCAAGAAAACACAAAACAGGATTTAAGCTGTACATATTCAGTTATATTTGTGATTACAAAGGTAAGTTGACTTTAATGTTGTCGTTCTGGTACCGTAGAGTACCATAGTCCTGTGTTGTATCTTAGCTGTGTAACAAACATAGATTAAATTATAATTATTATTATACAGTGCAGTACAGTGCATTATGGTAAATGACTGTGCTGTAATGTATCTGATAGCCTACACAGCATTTGTAAACACTGTAACAACATTGACGCGCTTCGGTACCGTACTCTACTTGATACAGTAACACAGTTTGCTCTAACATAGCATTATTTTTCCCATGTCGTTTCCGTTGCTTGTTCAGGACCTCACATTACAGCCAGCGTACATTACAGTGGCGTGCAAAAGTGTTTGCCACCTTCCTGATTTCTTATTTGTTTGCATGTTTGTCACACCTAAATGTTTCAGATCATCAAATAAATATAAATATTAGTCAAAGATAACTTAAATAAACACAAAATACAGTTTTGAAATGAAGGTTCCTATTATTAAGGGAAAACAAAATCCAAACCCACATGGCCCTGTGTGAAAATGTTATTGCCCCCTACAACCTAATAACTGGTTGGACGACCCTTAGCAGCAACAACTGCAATCAAGCGTTTGCGATAACTTGCAATGAGTCTTTTACAGCGCTGTGATGGAATTCTGGCCCACTCATCTTTGCAGAATTGTTGTAATTCAGCCACATTGGAGGGTTTTCGAGCATGAACTGCCTTTTTAAGGCCATGCCACACCATCTCAATAGGATTCAGGTCAGGACTTTGACTAGCCCACTCCAAAGTCTTTATTTTGTTTTTCTTCAGCCATTCAGAGGTGGACATGCTTGTGTGTTTTGGATCATTGTCCTGCTGCAGAACCCAGAAGTTCTCTTCAGCTTGAGGTCACGAACAGATTGCTAGACATTCTCATTCAGAATTTTTGGTAGACAGCAGAATTCATGGTTCCATTTCCAGGTCCTGAAGCAGCAAAACAGGCCCAGACCATCACACTACCACCACCACCATATTTTACTGTTGGTATGATCTTTTTCTGAAATGCGGTGTTCCTTTAACGCCAGATGTAATGGGACACACACCTTCCAAAGAGTTCAACTTTTGTCTCGTCAGTCCACAGAGTATTTTCCCAAAGGACTTGGGGATCATCAAGATGTTTTCTGGCAAAAATGAGACGAGCCTTAATGTTCTTTATGCTCAGCAGTGGTTTTCGTCTTGGAACTCTGCCATGCAGGCCTTTTTTGCAGGTCTCTTTCTTATGGTGGAGTCATGAACACTTTATATTACTTTTAATTTTATCTACCCACAGTTTTGGCTTGAATAATCAGTTCAATCAGCTTGTACATGTTTTGGTTAATGTTTTATTGTTAATTTTTACAAATCTATACATAACTTAAGTTGATATTTATTAATTTGTACAAATCTCTAATTCAGTTTTTATTGTTCATTCTTACAAATCTATACATGACTTTAGTTGATATTTCTTAATTTGTACAAATCTCTGGTTAAGGTTTTATTGTTCATGTTTTACAATTATGTACATAACATGAATATTTATTCATTTATACAATGTTCTCTGTTCACTTTCTATATAAATTTGTAGTACTTATGCTTATTGACTTTGTAAAATGTATAGAAATGTATTAAAATGAAATGTTTTCCTATAAATATATTTGTGTGATTATAATTTGTTAGTACTTGAAAAAATGATTGTATAACTAACAATAACTATTTGGAACTGGGGTTGTAAATCAACGTATAATTAATCTAGTATGTAACAATCTACAGTAAATACACATTCTTAAAATACTACATTTCACTCAATCTTGACACCTCTACTTAGACCAAGCTTTTACAAGTGGACCACTCTGGTAATTTAAAAGAAGGCACGCAACTACAAAGAGCTGGTTAATGTTACCAAACATATTAAGGGGGATTATTGTGTCAAAGAATTTGTGTTCGTTTAATCTCCGAATTAGGCGCTCAACGTGTACTCTGAGATGCGCTATAGACTGCGTCTCCCTGACCTTGGGCGCTGGCATCTGAGGTCTCCCAGCTAGGAACGCAGACCTGTACACTTTACAGGCCACACAGTCGTCCACAAGGAAGCCTCTGTCCAACATGATGGCCATATCTGGTTTAAGAAGACCAAGTATGCCTGACTCAACAGAGATCTGCTTGTCACTTACTGAGCCAGCAAAGAGGGGAGAAACAAAAGTTACAGCACCATGGGGGGCCATGCCGATCATTCCCTTCAGGGTACAGTGGGACTTGTAGCTTGAATACACTTAACTCTGGAGTAAAGGAGAGGTAGGTGTTTGACATCTGAGCTCTATGCAGTCCAGGATGATGATAGTGTCTGGATCATTTTTGAACTCTGCTGGCAAGATCTCATTAATCTTGTCTTGGGACATCCAAATTCCTTGTGAGCCAAGAACACAGCAAAAAACTGCTCCAAGTCAAAATGATCCTGCTGACGGTAGATTGATGGACACCATACCGGTCAGCCAGGTCTCTCTGCTTTAGTCCAAGGTCAAGGTAGTTCAGGAAGTGGAACAGTTAATCTATTGGCTGTAAAGACTGTCTGTCAGATACATGAAATATATAAAAAATATATATTACATTGGCTGTATACTTCCTAAATGTAATGTTATTGTGGCTATTACTGTGGAATGAATTACTGATAGTGAAATGGTAAACTCAAAAATGTTTTGTAATAACATACCATGGTAGCACTTTGCTTTACAGAGTCACAACTTGCAGTTCTTGATTTGGTTACTCTAACCATGAATTGTAGCGATGAGCTGCCAAAACCGCATCAGGTGGTCATAAGATGAAAACCTGGACAAAAAATATAGGCATGATGCATATATTTCACATTGAGAATGTTCATTTGAAAATTAAGTAACAATAATATTTATCTTAGTTATTTCTATGCAAATTGCTATACTGTATGCTTATGTCAATGTGGCATGTAGGCTACATTAGTGAGATGTCAAAGGACAACAGACATTCCCTAATGTGCATGCAATTTTAGTTTTACAAAAATAGAATTGGATTGGGAACTAAATCAAAAGCCTAAACTTTATTTCTGTCTGATATTCACTGTAGGCTTCTGAAGCTGCCTGTTAAATTGGACACATAAAACAAGGGCTTACGGTACACTTAAAGTCTATATACCTTGTGTAGAAACGGATGTATCTGTCAGAGCCAGCAAATCGCTGTAGCCCAAAATGCTGTTTAAATGACAGCTGTCCCAGCTGCTGCCTCAGCAGAACATATTCATCACGAAGACTTTGATTTTTGCTCAACAAACGAGGGGTCCGGAGCTGTGCAGTAATCGTGATCGTTGGTGGCACATATAGGGCCAACATCTTCTCCAATCTCCCCAGTCCGATCTCGCTATCCGTTGCCAAACACCATGCCTTCTCTCTCGAAGAGAGTAATTGTTCCAGGGGAACAACACAGGGATGGCACCAGGCCTTAACCTCCGTCTACCTCCTACTTCAGTTGGCTCTGTTACATCTTCTGATGCGAAGTGGCAACTACATACACGGGTATGGTGAGATATTGTAAGGTTATCTCTTCTTATTTTATCGATCCACTTCTTCCATTGTTGGTCGTCAGAGGGGAAAGTGTGAAAACTTATGACTGAATTTCGCTGAAGACGAACAGTGAGGCTCGCAGCAATGCTCAGATGTTGTTCCTTCACGAGTTTAAACGTTTTTTTCATCTTGTTCACTTATATGCAAGGCTATCTATATGAACTATGTATGTTTACTTAACGAAATACAGTAGGTCTAACAATAACTAACTAAAACAATTGAGATACACCATACAACGGGCTATTTTCTAATCAGTTGACGTTTAACCGGATGTTGACACACTGGCCTATGTGTTTCTGAAAGTAACGTTCCATGCATATAGCGAACTGAGGGGCAGTACGCTAGCTTTGCGCACCTGAATTAGGCATCCCACTTTCTCCCGACTGCGAGAGCCTTGTGTTTGTTCAAACTGCACTTAGAGCCTGATAGAAGCTCAGTAAAAGCCCACTGGAGCCACCAGGATGCTTCAAAGTGATTTTATGGCGAACAAAAATTTCACTGGGTCTTGGCTGAACCTTTGCCCACCAAATGTGCACAAAGGGCGGGTAGGAGGTTAGCCAGGCTGGACCTCCATGGAGGTGAAACATTTAGTAAACTTTTTTCAATCTGCCCCAAATTTGATACAGTGACTAGTAGTGGTGCATAGGTGCTATATATAGAGTCTAATTCTCCTAACACTTCCCTGAGCTGAGATATTAATATCTGGTCCTGCGTAATTGGTGCCACCTTGTGGCTCACCTAAAGCTTGCTAGAAGCTCAGCAAAGGCCTGCTGGAGTTCCTGGAGCCACAAGAGGGCTCCACAGTGATTTTATGGAGAACCAAAATTTTACCGGGACTTGGCCGAAATTTTGTCCACCGATGGTGCACCGAGGGCCGGGTATGTGTTCGGCCAAGCCCTGCTAAAGATCCATGAAATTTTCAACTTTGTCCAAACTGCTCCAAATAACACAGTGAATGAGGGAGAGCCACATATGCTTTATCTAGCCTCCTAACACTTTCCTGAGCTGAGATATTGGTGAGTGCCTCATTATAAACTGAATTTCTCCTATGTCTGCCCCATATCTGGGGCAACCACTAAAGTTTGTCCAATCTGCTCCAAATGTGATACAGTGACTGGTAGGATAGCTTCCTAGCACCTTGCTGGATATTTTCACACCAAAAGCTGCACTTTTCAGATCGCTTGGAGGGCCATATCTCAGCAGTAAAATATTAAACAGCCACGTGCTTCTAGGCCTTCAACCATCTAAACACACCCAATCATCCATCACCCCATCTTCTCCCGCTTATCCGGAGTCAGGTCGCGGGGGCAGCAGCTCCAGCAAGGGACCCCAAACTTCCCTTTCCCGAGCCACATTAGCAAGCTCTGACTAGGAGATCCCGAGACGTTCCCAGGCCAGTGTAGAGATATAATCTCTCCACCTAGTCCTGGGTCGGAGTCGGGTCGTGGGGGCAGCAGCTCCAGCAAGGGAGTATCACACTCTCTGGTCCCCCTTTTTGAAGAGTGGAACCACCACCTCAGTCTGCCCCAAACTTCCCTTTCCCGAGCCACATTAGCAAGCTCTTACTGGGGGATCCCGAGACGTTCCCAGTGTGGACATATAGTCTCTCCACCTGGTCCTGGGTCTTCCCCGAGGCCTCCTCCCAGCCGGACGCGCCTGGAACACCTCCCAAGGGAGGCGCCCAGGGGGCATCCTTACTAAATGCCCGTACCACCTCAACTGGCTCCTTTCGATGCAAATGAGCAGCGGCTCTACTCCAAGTTCCTCACGGATAGCTGAGTTTCTCATCCTATCTCTAAGGGAGACGCCAGCCACCCTTCTGAGAAAACCCATTTCGGCCGCTTGTACCCGTGATCTTGTTCTTT